>PVIY010005976.1:0-90576 GCA_004026745.1 Myrmecophaga tridactyla | reverse complement strand
TCTCGACTCTGTTTGGAATCTCTCAGCCATTGACACTTAGTCTCATTTCACTCTTCCCCCTTTGGTCGAGAAGGTTCTCTCAATCCCTTGATGTTAATTCTCAGCTCATTCTAGGGTTTTTCTCAGTCCCTTGATGCTGAGTCTCAGCTCATTCCAGGATCTCTGTCCCTCGTTGCCAGGAAGGTACACATCCCTGGGAATCATGTCCCACAGAAATGTGGGAATTCTTTAAAATGGAAGTTCTCCTTTAGTCATGGGTAGGTAATAGATTACCAAGTGTGGCGAGCTACTAACATACTCCTTAATGAACTTGCAGACTGCAAGAATGCTTGAGGATTTTGTCTGCTTTATATTACATATTATTTCTAAAGGGCTTCATGAATTATCTTATTTCATCGATTCCAAGTGCCACTTTTGTGTGTGTGTGTGTGTGTGTGCATTTTCACATTTCTAGATCAGGATATGTCTCACAATCAATGATGTGTCATTTAATGGAAAGTGTTCTTTTTTTTATCAGAACCTAAGATAATACAACTTAAAAGTAATGGCATTTTAAATACAATGAGATTTGTTCATTACTTTGTTAATTTGGGGTCTGAGGAGTATCTTTGACCCTGTTTCTGTAGTTGTTTTATTTCTAGGAATTGGAAACACCAGTGTTTCCAAGAGCATCATTCATCAATGGTTTGCTCTACAAATTTGTTTCCTTATCTCAGCTGGTTTTCTATAATCTAATCTATTGAGGAGGGGAGAAGCTGAAGATCAGTAATTCTGCCTGTAATTTACATATTAGGTTCATAAACAAAAATATTATCATGTAATAATATTTCTAGGTGGGGGAAGGGAAATCACTTAAAATTATAAAACCCAATTTATTAACTTGTAATGCTAAACTGGTTGATCTATAAATGCTGCTAACCAGGTCAGTTCTTATAATAGTGTAAACGTATATAAAACTTTAAATATAATAAAAGAAACTTTGGATTGTTTAACTATTTCCCTCATTCAGACTCCTAATGGTATTTAACTCAGGCTTGTTGTTATATTTAGAAGTTGCAAAATCTGTTAACTTTCCTGCATTATAAAAGTGCATTTTAATTCAATATTTCTCCCAGAATTGATACATGATTATTTGTCATTGGAAAATGCCCACCTAATTATGATGATCTCAAAACCATTCTATCCTCCAAAAGCAAAATCATATTTTTGCTTCTAGAGACTATTGTAAAATCTTTCAAAAGCTTTCAAAAGCTTTGTTTTTTGGGGGGTCATAGGCAGGCCCCGGGAATCGAACCCAGGTCTCAGCATGGCAGGTGAGAATTCTGCGGCCGAGTCACTGTTGCACTACAAAAAGCTTTAAAGTTTTGTTACTTAAATTTTCTTTGTTTTTTAAAAGTTCGTTGACAATTTCCAACGCTGTAATAACTTTAAAGGGCTTTCATTTGATTTGGAAAATGAATTTTGATTTATGGGTGAAAAGTACACACTTATGAAAGACCAATGAATTGATAGCTCTTACAAAATATACAGGGATATTTTATAAAGTATTTAATAAAGACTTTAGACAGAAGCTAGTTTTAACCTTTATTTTAATGTCTTTTTAAATGTATGACATATTTCATGGACACTAAAAACAATTCAACTTTAGCCCTTTCATAACAAAAAGTTCTGGAAAAAAAAAACACTGTAGTCGTTAATTGCTTCTCTCTGGTTGTCAAGGTATACTGTTTAGCCAATACTTAATATGACCTTTCATTCATTTTTATCAAGCAACTACTATAATATCAGCAGGAGAATTTTAAATTTCATTCTGGAGTCAATTGGTTCCTACTTAAAGCCTATGTAAAGTTGCATTGATTTTGTTTTCAGATTACAGAAGCAGTACATACTCATCGTAGAACATTTCGGAATACAGGAAAAAATAATTCAAAAAAGGGGGAAAAAGTCATCCAGAATTTAAACACATAAAAAATAACCACTGTTGGGGATGCAAGTGTAGTTCAGTGGTAGAATTCTCCCCTGTTATGCGGGAGACACGGGTTCAATTCCTGGCCTATGCACTACCCCCCAAAAAAGCAAACAAAGAAAACAAACAAACAAAAGTTCAATAAATGGTGCTGCAATAATGGAATACACACATGGAAAAAGAATGAAATGTGACCCCAGCCATACAGCATATAAAAAATAAAATGAAAGTAACCACCGTTAATGTTTTTGGTATATTTCCTTACTGTCTATTTCTTTTTTTTATTAGAGAAGCTTTAGGCTTACATAAAAGCCATGCTGAAAGTACAGCATTCCCATATTACCTCACCAACCCCCATTATTAACACTTTGCATTTGTATGGTACTTTTTTTACAATTGGTGTAAAAATATTATAATTATATTATTAACTATAGTGCATAGTTTACATGAGGATTTTTTTCCCTCATATACCACCTTATTCCTTATTGCCTTTTTATATACATGTTTTATGTATACATAGGCAGGTTTATTGATGTGTATTTGTAGGCATATATAATCTTGTACATGTAATTATCACACTGTATAGACTACATTTTTTTACAAACATTAGATAGTAAGTATTTTTAAATATCATTATATTTTGTTCAACACCTTGATTTTTGTAATGACTGCATAATATTTCCCTTTATGGACATATATGAAGTAATTCTTTCAACCATTCCCCTATTATTGGACAATTAGGTTGTTCTAATTTATTTTACAATTAGAAATTCCCCCAAGCATAAAAGTGATACATTTGAAGTACAACTTAGAGAGATGAACATGACAGTAATAATAAATGGATTAGACGGTAAGATTGAATCAATGGATTAGACGGTAAGATTGAATCAGAGTCTCCTTAGTGGAAGAACAAGGGAGAAAAGGCTAAACTCAGTTCCTCGCAGTAGGACTTGGCAAATGATGGATGCTCATGAAGATGAGTCAAGAGCAGTTCATATGTTCACGAAAAACAAACAAACAAAACTGGTGCCATAAAAAGAAATAGTCAAATTTGGAGTAGGGACTTCTTTGGAGGTGATTTGTAGCATGTTGAGTATGAGCCATTTACTGTGAAACCAAAGATCAGTTCTGCAGAAATGAAGTTTTGATGGACTCTCAGGACAGGAGATGAAAGTCCAGGTCATAAATGAATAAAGAGGAGTTAGTGGTGAACATATGAGGATAATTAACATATTTGAGGGCAATTCAGTTGAGGAGGAAAATAGGGCCATAGTCGAAACCTTTAGGAATGACCCATATTTTGATGAGAAGAAAAGGAATGAGCCATTTAGAGCAGAATAGCCTGAGAGAGAGAGAGAGCAATAGAGACCATTAGAACCCCAGTAATAGAGTAGAGAGGGTTGTTGGGGACCCTGGAAGGAAGAGAGCTTCACGACGCATAGAAATTCCACAGGACCAGAAGCCACAGCTAGCCATGCCCAGGACAGGCCACTGCGAGTGTAATTGTTACAACCTTTGAGAAAAGCCACTTCTATGGGTGATGAGACCATAAGCCAGCTTGAAAGGCATTCAGGAGCAAGTGGATGATGACTGTGGTGTTGAAAATTTAGGTGAAAAGAAGGAAAGAGTGGAAATGTGCATCTGACGCTGCCTGGGTGGGTGAGGGAGGTAGCGGATGCGTGGGTGCCTTCTCCAGGCTGTGTAGTCCCCCCACCTCTTATCTCACTCAGTCTCTCCTCCCAGCAAAGCCAGACTCTCACCGCGAAGCTGCCTGGGAGAAAGAGAAGAATGAATTCACATGGGCAACCCCCTGTGTCAGCCTAAAAATGAATAGCAGACAAGGAAATCCTTGCCCTTTTTAGAACATTAAAAGGACAATTTATTTAAGGAGGAAAAATCTCTTTTTCAGGCAACCACTGAGGATGCTGAACTGTTTAGTCCAGAAGATGAGAATGATGGCGGGAAACCAGGAAAGGGAAACACAGGACTTGCCTCATCAGGTTTGTTTCATGACAGTTTAGTTCCAGGGTAACTCTTGATAACATTTCAGATTTAATGGAAGGAGAATCAAGAATTGCTCGGACTGAGCCACGGAAAGGTGGGCAATTAGGCTTTACAGTTGGTGTGATTGTACTGCCACCTAGAGGCTTCCTAGGGAGATTCTGATCATTTGATTAATTTTGCTGTAAACATGGCAAAAAAAAACCAAACATTTTTACTACCCTATTTTGTTTTGTGTTTTGAAAGTATATCTCCATCATCATAAATCAGATTGTATTTTCCCATACAAATAATGCTAAAAATTTAGGGCTCTCAGGACAGGAGATGAAAGTCCAAGTCATAAATGAATAAAAAGGAGTTAGTGGTGAACCTATGAGGATAATTAATATATTTGAAGGCAATTCAGTTTAAGAGGAGGAAAACAGGGCCATAGCCGAAACCTTTAGGAATGACCCATATTTTGATGAGAAGAAATTGCTACTCTAACCCATAGTAGTAGCAATAGATAGGATGGAGACATTTAAAATATATCATAAAAATTGACGCTGCAATCAAGTCTCAAGAATAGTTTGAAAGACTGAAAGTGATGTCATGAGCCTAAACCATGCTCATGATTGTGTGGTATCCATTGCCTTGATAAGGGGACCCGGTGTTTCCAAAGTGGCATTTCTCAGTACTTTTAACCCATTTACCCCTTTCATAGACAAACATCTCCCACCCTCCTCCAATAAATTATTTTTAAATGCCATCCGAAAATAAATTAAATGTCATTACTAAAAACTTTAGCATTTTATTTTTCAAACTAGATTACCTTCCACATTTTCCCCTCAGGTAGTAACTTTCTATTCACTTTTAAGTGTACCTAGTTCTTCTTCATGAATCAGAAGACACTTTATTTTCATTGTGTGATATATAGCCTGAAACCCTTCACAAATGCCAATTATGAAAATGTGATGTTAGAAAGGAGCATTGAAATGCAGAAAGAAAGAGTCAGATGGCCTTTCAGTCATTTGGCTAGATATTATTTATAGATGTTCTTTCTTCCATCCCCAACAGAAATTATTGCATATTTCGTGCCAGTATTTTGTTTCATGTATTGCTATTCAGATGTAAACTGTGACTCTTATTAGGAAATTAAGTTTTTGATGTGGAAGTGTCACAGTGGGGTTATTTGATGTGTTTTTGTTGCTTGTTATTCTATAATATCGTGAAAGAGCCTTGAGAGTTCAGGCATTTTAGAGTCTTTTATAGCCATCATCAGACTGTAATACTTCTCATTGCCAGGGCAGGATATGGACTAAATGCGCTTTGTGGTATTGCAGGATAAATGGTCCTTTATATGGTTTTCATTTGCTTCTTTATTTTTCTGAATGTAACTGCATTTCAGAGCCACAGCATTTTACAACAACCGTGACTCGGTCCAGCCCAACTGTGGCTTTTGTAGAGCTTTCCTCCAGTCCCCAGCTGAAAAATCTTGTGCCAGAAGAAAAATCCCAGAAGAAGCCAGAAAATGAAATGAGTGGAAAGGTAGAGCTAGTGCTATCACAAAAGGTAAAGTACCTAGTGGGTAAAAGTGCTTAAAATTCAAAATTGAATGTGGTTTCACATTGCTGCTGGCTGTTGCTGGGGCAGTTTGTAATAATGAAGATTTCTTTTCTCTCCCAATATTTCTTCCTGTCTTTAATTTTTATTTTTTTCCAAATACGAATATACTTCATATTCATTGTAAAAGAGTTAATATATATGAATATGTAAAAAGTTAAATATGTAAATCAAAATATAGAAAGCGATATATATAAATATATGATATTTATCAAGTAACACATAGATATATAATAATACATATAAATAAACGTATATGGAAAGAGAGAGTAAAAGTTACTGACATCTGCCCCTCTGTTGTTAACAGTTTATATTCTTTCAGTATCTTTTAGAAATTATTTTAAACAATTTTTAATTATGAAGAACTTGATACAAATAAAAGAAAAATATAAGTTATAAAGCTTTACAGTCAGGTTTTAGCTTGCTGTGCATGAGTTGCTTATTTGCTATTTAACCTGTCGGCTTCCTAAATATTCTCTTCCCAAAACTTAGCTTACAGCAATGATCATTCTGATGCCTCTAGATTTGAATAACAAGAAATTTATAAAATTATTGTTCTGATATAATGACTTTTAGAGTCTTGTTTTTATTAAATTTCCTCCTCGTTCTGAGTCTTGTTCACAGTAGATTGCTTTGTTTTTAGGTACGGAGTATAAATGTCTGCCATGTATATGTCACTTGTTCTTAACCTTGGCTACCCTTGAAATTTTTAAAAATGCGAAGCTTGCTCCAGATCAGAGAAGTCAGAGTCTCTGCAGGCAGGGCCTGGTCCCCTGTATTTTTAAAAGCTGCCTCGGGGATTCTAGTGGACTACCGTACTGGAGAACCACTGATTTAACACAACTGGCGCAGCATATGTGGTAGAACCCCGCCTTTAAAACGTAACCCTAAATTGGGGGTTTGAAAAAAAATTTTTTTTTTTACATGGGCAGGCACCGGAAATTGAGGTTTTGAAAATTTAAATTGGGAAATTGAAAATTTTACCGCTTCTAGTTCCCGTTCATCCATTCATTTACTCCACCCACATAGCCTGTAGGCCTGCTATGTGCTGGTCGCTGCTCTAGGCACTGGATATTCTACAGTGAACAAGGCACAGTCACTGGACGTAAGTTCAGAGGACTATGTCCTCAGTAGGGTCTCAGGTTTGCCTTTATTGCAGAGCCTGGCCATCCCCTTTTTTTATATACAGAGAATTTAAGGGGGCCTAAAGTATAAGCCAGACATTAAGGGCTTTCAGGGTTTCCTGTCTTTATAGGTTTGCCTTATCCACATTCCATTTGTAACCACTATTTATTTACTTTTCCAAACTCACTTTTAAAAAATATATATTTTTATTGACAAATCTTCACATACATATGGTCCATCCACCCTATACAAACAGTGGCTCACAGTACCATCACATAGTTGTGTATTCATCACCATGATCATTTTTAGAGCATTTGCATCACTCCAGAAAAAGAAATAAAAAGAAAAAATTCATGCACATCATACCCTTTACCCCTCCCTCTCATTGACCACTAGTAGTTCCATGTACCCAATTTATTTTACCCCTTATCTAAATAAATAAATAACCCCCTATTATTTATTTATTTTTATCCATATTTTTTTATTCATCTGTCCATACCCTGGATAAAAGGAACATCAGACACAAGGTTTTCACAACACACAGTCACATTGTAGAAGCTATATCATTATACTATCATCTTCGAGAATCAAGGCTACTGACTGGAACACAGCTCAACAGTGGCAGGTACTTCCCTCCAGCCATTCCGATATACCATAAGCTAAAAAGGGGTATCATATAATATATAAGAATAACCTCCAGGATAACCTCTCGCTTCTGTTTGAAATCTCACAGCCACTGAAACTTTATTTTGTCTCATTTCTCTCTTCTCGCCTTTGGTCAAGAAGGCTTTCAAAAATCCTGTGATGCCAGGTCCTGCTGAATCCCAGGAGTCCTGTCCCACGTTGCCAGGGAGATTTACACACCTGGAAGTCATGCTCCACATAGGAGGGAGGGAAGTGAGTTCACCAGCCCAGTTGACTTAGAGAAAGAAGCCACATCTGAGAAACGAAAGAGGTTCTCTGGGGGTGACTCTTAGGCATAATTATGAGTCAGCTTAGCCTATCCATGCAAATGTTCTAAAAATGATCATGGTAATGAATACACAAATATGTGATGGTATTGTGAGCCATTGATTGTATACTATGTATGGACTGTATATGTGTGAATATTTGTCAGTAAAATTATTTAAATAGAAAGAAAGAAACCCAGCTGACTAATTAGCAAATGGAATAATCCTTTGAACCCAATGTGTGTTTGAACTCACTTACACAATGGGAATTTTTCCCCTTTCTCCCTTCCCTACTGTATGGTTATCTGTTAGAGCCCCATCTTTTCCAGAAAGGAAGGTTATCACAGTGGTTACAGCAACGGTTAGTTTTTTTTGTTCCATTTGAGATCATTACCTTTGTAAGTAGATCATCAATGCACACAAGCTGATCTTTTTACATGGTGGTCATTTTGAATATTTCTGCTGACCAGCAACTGTTCCATTTACAACCTTGCATTATCTGTAACATGTTTTCATCAGTCTCTGCTCCTGAGGAAACAGTATGAGGTTAAGATTTCAGGGTTGTCCACTTTATTAAGTCTAAGCCTTAGCTTTTGCTGTATGTTTAACACCAAAGTTCATTTGGACACTGGTTGACCTGTATAATGCAAATGCAGGGATTAATTGCATTTTCTCCAGGATCTGCTTAGGGCCCAACATAGTCATAAAGCAAAACAAAACCCTCTCAAGAAGAAATTCTAAATATCAAATTATCCTGAAGACAAATCAGTTTGTGATGAAACAGGTGCTGTACAGCTCCCCTTGTCCTGAGGTCCCCTGGCTATCAAATTAATCCATTGGGAACACAGCCACCAGTGTGGCAGTAAATCAGAGAAAGTTCTGCAAGCAGCAGGGCTAAAGTAATGTAGCCCATGCTCTTCATTCAGACCTTTGCTCCTGACTTTGATTTTAAATATTGTTTTAGCAATTTTGGTAATCTGGTCTTTCAACAATGAGTGGATTAGAAAGAGCAAATCAGAAGGGGCTTCTCCTTCTCCTAAGGGCCATTAGATCAGGGAGAAACAAAATAAAATAAAATAGTAGTAGTAATGGTTCAGAATGCTTGCCCTTCATGCAGGATACCTGGTTTCGATTCCTGGACCATGCCTACTCCCCCCCCACCCCCAAATAAAGCAATAACAACAAAAAAAATTTTTTTACAAAGTAAACATAAGAATTTTTAAAGCCTGTAATTTTGGAGCTATTTACTATAAGGACAAGTAGTCTAGCATGCCTCCCAAACCCCTGTAGGCATCATTGCTATAGCACTGCTTGACAATGCTTATTTATAATAATACTTCTGTGTCATCAAGCAAAGGAGATAGTCTTCAATATGCTTTGATTAAATTTGTGGGGATACGTGTAGTGTTTTGAGAATAAGAGCCATTAAAAGGTCGTATTGCTTTCATCTTTAGCACTTACAGAGTAAGATTTGATTTTAAATTATCTTATGTGAAATTTCTTACTTCCTGACATTACAATTTAAGTATCATGTAGTACCAGGAAGAGAATATGTGATTGATCAATAAGAAAATGAGAGAAAATGATGTACTATTCTAGAGATGGAACTACTGGCTGGATTTGCTGAAAAGTAATCACAAAATTTTTATGCTATTGTTTGATTTCTCTGAAAAATTGTCCTCTGTAATAATGTAAGAAAACATAAAGAGGGTTTTAAGGACAAGGTAAAAATTTTCCATTTAAAAGTTAAATGGAAAATGGACTTACTGACTTCTGTAATAGCATATATGGTCCTTAAGTTTTATTTCCCCTGTGCTTTTGTTAATAAAAAAAATCATTTCAATGTTTATGTCTGTTGCCCATCATCCAGGTGGTAAAGCCAAAATCTCCAGAACCAGAAGCAACCCTGATGTTTCCATTTCTGGACAAAATGCCTGAAACCAACCAACTACATTTGCCAAATCTCAATGCTCAAGGTAAAGAAAAGGCTATGTTTTCTTTTAATTCCACATGTTCTGTCTGGGCCCATCTGTAGTGAAATAGTCTTTATTTTTAGAAAAAGATTAGTTCCTCTATGTTGATGCTCCTTTAGACATGCTGCTTTCCAGAGTTTATCATGGCTGAATTAATAAGTTCAGAATGGAATGCTGAGGCTGCATTTTCTATTTGGCCAAGCCAGGAACCCCAGTTGCCCAGGCCATTTCATCAGTCAGGCCCTATGGGCACAACAGAGTGTGCAAAGTGGTTGAGACTGTAAAACAAATATAAAACATCTGTTATGTGTTTTTGATATAAAAATATGAAACAATTACAAAATCAAAACCAATAAATTTAATAAAAAGTTTATAATCTTAATATTATATCAACTTCATTGATTATTCATTTTAGTCTATCTACTTGAAATTTCCATTTGATTCGAAAATAACTTTCAAAAAGCGTCATATTTTCTTACTCCATAATAATTCCCAGGTGTGCTTGATGATTACTGAGAAATCATAAACTATATCATAGATTAAACACAGTATTCAGGTCCAAAAATTTTTAATCATTCCAAAAATTCTTTACAGCAAGAAATATATATATGTATATATTGTGCACTGAGGGGACATTTTAATATGTTTCATATGTTTGATACTTTTAATATGTTTGATATAATGTGGAAGGGTTGGTCTATTAAAATATAGGTGTGTAGGATCTTAAAATGGCAGTAGCTGTGAGCCATATATTGATTGTGAATCCATACCTTTACTCTTTGTGATCCCATCTTGAATCCCTTTATCCGGATGGGAAATCCAGGTGCCCACAATCCCCACAAATGCCCTTGGGGATGCAGGTAGTAGGAGAGATGGGTTCTGAGAATTCCATGGTCCATGGAACTGTTGTACAAAACAGATAGACCACTAGGCTTTACTGGTGTGAATTTTCTCTGTCTAGATGTGGAAGGAGCCAGAGTTCAGGAGACAAGAATTATAAGGTTTCTTGTTTTGGTTTGTTTTTTATAATCCTTCCCTTGAACATTTTGTAGCTTATCAGCCCATTGTGATAGAAGATTTTTATTTACTTCTCTTTTCAAAGGTGCCTACTGTCAAAGGACCACCATTGGCAGAATCCGAGTTGGCTTCCATTTACCTTTGTTGATGGTTGAGAGTTAAGTTTGGTTCTATCCACATAGCAGGGAGCACTTGGGAGGGAATTAGCTGGTACTGATGGTCACTAGTTCCTTAATGTGAAACAGGTTTAATCCTGTCTTCAAAGGATTTTTCTCAAATAGATCAGTTCTACTGTCCTGTAAGGAATAGACAAAAAAAGTTTCACAGCTGGGTCAGCAACTGGGCATATCAGGAAGATTTTAGTTCTACTCTCTTCCTTGCAGTTGGTAATTGCATAGATAAGTAATATAGAGAAGGCATGGATATTTTAAGCCATGTTAAGTAGTTTTATTGTCTGAGTTATGTACATTCCCTCACTTGTTGTAAGGCATTTTGATTTTCTTACAGGCTGTTGAAATAAGGGAATTTACTTCATGCTTTGCCCACATTGTACAATTAAAAAAGAAAATTCCATAGCACTGAAATTATTTTACAAGATTGGAACACATTTGGTACTCTTGTGTTTTCTTGGAAGCTGTGATTACAACTGTAGGCTCTGGGAACAGAATGCCTGGGTTCAAATTCTTGCTCTTTCAGTTCTCAACTGTGTGTCTATAACCACGAAGTTCTCCTTAATCCTCACCTGTAAACTGGAAATAATTATAGTACCAATCTCAAAGGAAGAGCGGAAGAATGAAATGGGATAAGCCATTGGCATTTAGCTCAATACCTGGCCCAGATAAGCATTCATAAATGTGATCTGGAGGTTGCAGAACAGTAACAGTCAGAGTAAAAGTCCATTACACCTCATGGAGTAAGAGCCAGGCAGAAATAAACTCTTTTGAACAGTTTCCTTATAATAAGAGTGTTTATACTTGTGGAGGTACTGGTGCGAGGATCTCTTTATGCTTAAAGTATAAGCTGCTTCAAGCCATAGGTCTCAAATGTGAGCATGCACCAGAGTCTCCCGCAGGGCTGCTAAAGTACAGACCCCAGGAGTGTCTGCTTCAGTAGGTCTGGGCTGAAGTCGGAGCATGTGCAATTCTGACAGTTCCCAGGTGATGCTGATGCTACCGAACTGGGGCCCACACTCTGTGAAAACCGCTGATTTGGAATATTTATTTAAATTGTGCACCAGAGACATGGTTGATAGAAAAATAGCAGTCATACTTGCCTGGAGTTTATAAAGACAAGGTCTCTAATAAATATAACTTTAAAAGGCATGAATTTTTCTTTAACTGGGGGGAGAAGGGAAGCAGAGGGCTCTGCCCAGCTATGAAACTTCAGGGTGCATTGAACTGACAAGTCTGAGGTCACACATCAAGTTCAAAAAAACTTTAGGTTTAGGATCAGGACTCCTGGAGCCGCACCTAATGTTCCATCTCCCAGAAGGTGTTATTTCTTCCCATCTCTATAAAATCATCTGTTCATAAACTGATCACACAGGCCATTGAGGAGCTGCTGATTGATGCTAATGTTCTCCCAATTTCACTTAAACGCAAACATGCATAAATACAGTTTTTAAATTCGCTGAACACATTTATAAAAATACATTTAAAGGTGACAAATTTCCTTTTTTCAACTGTCTCCTAACAATAGAAAGATATTTCAAATTGGTATCCAATAAAATATGTGCAGACTGTAACAACAGATACCTTTGTATGCATTGAGAATGCTGAGGGAATATCACAGCACACAGTTTAGGGATGTAATTCTTTGACATGAGCTTCTGTAGTACATATTTGATGCCTCCAGTTAAAATGGACACATCCTTTTTTTTAAACAGCATCTGCCATGGACTTCCATATTTGACCTTCATAAAGTATAATGTGTTTACACTAGTAACTGAACCGCTCATCTCTGCTGTCTTTTACACTTTTCCAGTGGTTTCCAGAAACAGTGCAAACTGCATTTGCCCTTGCATTGTATATAATTTGTCATTTTGAGATTTAACATTTTAACACTATTGCAACGAAATGCGAGTCTGTAAAATTTCGCTTAACACCAAAGAAGACACACAGTGGCATAAACTGTCACATTTCTATTGACATTTGTCCAGGTCTTCAGGTTTTGTATGTGTTTCATTGATGTATTTGTACTTTAGATTCCATCACTCTCAATTCTGTTACTGACCACAGCCAAACCTTTAGTATTTGGGCGCCGGTTTTATTCAAGTCTCACCCCCATTCTCATGGTTTTCTGTTTGTTCTGTTCTGCCACCTGACCCAGAGCCGCCTGGCACTGCCAGCCTTCCGCTTAGAGTTCAGAACTCTTGGCGACGCTCCCAGTTTCTCTCCCAGCCAGGTAAACAGCATACCCCGTAGCTGTATTTCTTCTGTGCAAAAATCCATGTTGGAAGCAACCAATGATGTCTGATGTATGTTTCCATTTCTGCTTTCAGAGAAAAGTGCCTGTTTCTGACACACAGTTGGCAAAGAGCTAGTTCTTTTTGATATCAGAACCAATTATATTAAAATCGGGGCAGGGGAGGAAATTCAAAACACTTTATTTTGATTCTGAGATTCCAGTGAAGTTATGTTAGTCATCCTTTTCTTTAATGTCCCCTTCTTTAAAAAAAAAACAAACAAAACAAAGATCAGAGGCATTTACCAAAAACTGATACGGGTTCTTTTGTTAACTGTGTCACTTTCTTTACTCCCTCAATGACATCTGGCCTTGCTCTGTATAATACTTCTCCATTTCGGACAGTGAGGGAACTGGTGGTCGGCCACGGCAGAATGCAAGTGCATTAAAAGCAGCACTGATAGGAATAAATAGCTTTTGCTTTCTGTAGTCTAGAACCTGGTGCTAGCTGATGTGACCAATCATGTTAATATCGGTCATAACTTCTTTTGGTGGTGGGTACAGACTGCTTTAACGTGATTTTCTAAAGGTCTTGGCTTAAAAAAAAATTGGTTCAAAGCTAAAATAGAACCTACACTTCACTGTGAGGATCAAATAGAATATCAGTTAGAAGCTATTCACATTGTCATCTTTATTTTCTTTTCCTCTTTCTGTACAGTAGATTCTCCAAGCAGTGAAAAGTCCCCTGCAACTACACCTGTAAGTAACTCATTTTGTGGAATAAGACCATGCATGAGCTTAATGTGATTTTTAATTCACAAAATATTTGATTTGCTTTCAGAGGAATCAACCAAAAATGGGCTCCAAACAATCGATTTTAAAAGAATAACTAAAACTCATGAATAATGCTGTCAGGAGACATGGATTATTGTTATATGGAGCTGTTGTTGTGCCTGGAAATAAAACGTTAAGTGATTCAGTAAAGTAAAAAATCTAAAAGACGCAATTAAAAATGAATATGATGGTATTAAAATATAGAACTTCCATAGGCATTCAAAATCATTTTCACATAGTATATTGCTGGCATAATGGGCCAGTCTGGACACTCTTTGGGAGATCTAAGCTCTCTTTGTGGTACCCCTTTTTGTAATCAATATCTTAAATAGTATTAGCCAAATTGAAATATTTAGTCTTCAGTTTTTTATTTCAGAGAAATAAGAAGGCATTTGCTTAAGTGTCAAGACACGTGAGCTGTGGAAATTCCTTGCTGCTGAATGATATCTGAACACTCTCTGTAGACCTGGCTTTTCTGTGAACTGGGTATCTCCAATGCTGTGTCTGTCAACCGTGTTTACACTATGAAATCCCCATCAGATTTGGAGACTTCCTGTTGCAGCATTTCTCCTAAACTATCTGGGTGCATCCACATCTGTTGCATCTTGGACTTGCTCTTGAATCAGGATTCCAGATTCACTGACTATATGATCCTCACGACATTATATAGTTTCTCTAAACCGCAACTTCCTTAATTGTACACTGAGATAATAATACCTTCTTTTTGTGGTTGTTGTGAGCCTTAATAGAAATAGTTATATGAAAGCCTAACATAAGAGCTAATCCTCTTCAGTGGCTGATCCGAAAGGCTCACCCTGGTCAATACCTGTAGGTAAATGTTCTCACTTCAAGAGTTCCTAAGTTCCACTGCAGAATAAAAAAGGGTTATGTGCCAAGGGTTATGTTTCTTGGCACAGAACCTTTGTCTCCAGGGGTCACTTGTGGATGCTCAGTTCTGAGCCAACTCTAGGAATCCTGAATTTCCCAGGAAGCTGAGTCTGCTCACAATGGATGGAAACCCCTTGAAGGATCCCAAACTTGGCATGCATGGCTCAGATTTGAAGAGTATCCTATGATTCATTGGTTTCCATCTTAAACTGCATTGGAATAACAATGCCAAATTATTCTTGTACCCCTTGGGCAATGGGTGGAGAGGAAGAATGTTCCAAAGACATATATTCTTATTTTCGTTTTGTGCAAAAGAGAACAAGAGGCAAATTACTTACTTGTATAAATGAATTCTCTTAAAATACCTACCCAAACTTGATATCCTTTCTATGGTAAATGACTCTTCATAGAACAGAATAGTAATAGACACTTGAAAATAATAGAAGCTTGAAGAGGAAATAATCATTTGATTATGCTGACCTCAATAGACCTGGGCCATTTTCAGTCGGACTTGGACTGGCCTGAGGCTTTAGGGACTATTAAAGGGAGAAGGGCAGGAGATGCATTACCCTAGCAGGGAGTGATTCCATCATTTACACAACAAGCATTTACTTAGGGCCTAAGCGTGCAAGGTGCTTGAGATGTTTAGGAGTACAAGGGACCCTCCCTCCCCTGAGGAACCCCCAAGCCAGAGGAAGATACAAACCTGTCAACAGATGAATTGCAAAGCAAAGTGATCAAATGCTCTCCATTCTGATTTTCTCAGGAACCTTTTAGGTAAAATCTCTTGTGTGATAGTTATCACACTAATTTCTGGTGTCACTTAATTTATCTGTTGACCTTCCCCACCCAAAGCTGGGACTGCCTCTTGGCCAGCTACTGTATCCACGTCTGGCCCATAGTAACTGTTCAACAGCTTTCCCCTGAAGAAAGAAGCAAGGTCACCGCTTTTCCTTCTTGTTTATCACTCGCATCTTTCTCATTCCCTTCCTCTTTAAATTCCCATTGTTTTTCTCTCCTGCTTTTTAACCAGTATTCTTTATTTTTTTCTCTGTGTTTGACCCCCAGCCACAATGCCTCCAACTATCTGCCTGTTCTTTACTTGATATATTCTTAAGATTCCTACCTAGTGAAATGTAGAAAATTAAATAATTCCTAATTGTTCCACTTATTTCTCTACTATTAGAATTTTCTTACTTGTCTCCTTATGTGACTAGCTTTATTCACCTACACTCTTTTCCCTCAAAAGACAGAGAAGGGTCATGCCTCTGAGATAAAAGAGAAGTCCTGAATTTTAAAACTGCTTCAAAGTCCTAGGAAAACGCTGGATAAAGCCAATTTCCAACGCCATTAAATTCCAGTAGAATTTCCCACCTTGGATCTGTTGAAGTAATTTCTAGGCCATCCAAAGAAATTTTGGAAACTTTGGATTATATAAGATTTAATAATAATCCCCCCTGCCCCCCTAATTTATTAAATCCTTTATTATGTAGCCTGAATCCCAAGAGTGTCATTTAGGAAGTGCATTTCCCTAATGCATTTGCCTACCTTTCTTCAGTGACTATTTTATAAGCATCATGGCCATCCCCCACATTTGCAAAACCAGAACAGGGGTACAAATTGAGGCCCACATTCCCTGCATCTAAATATATTACAGCTTTAAGCCAAGCAGTACCTATGGTGTGAAATGCATTCTCTCCTGGGGCCCCTGTTTGGCCCCAAGCCAGCCTCTGTGCTCCCTGAGTGGGAGCCTGTAACTTCTGGGGTGGGGCCAGGTGGAAGGTGGGTCTGGCCCAGGACTCCTGGGTAGTAACTGGGCCCACCTAAACCTGGGGCGAGAACTGACCCTGTCCAGTTTCCCAGAGAGCCAAGGTAGGCAGCTCCTGCAAACCTCTGTCCGACTTGCTTCTTCCAATTCAGAATTCCCAGGGAATTTCTAAGTGCCTCTCCAAACTGTCCCATCAGAACAGAGAAGATAGGGAGAGCGCAGTTATTGGGGAAGCCGGTCTGCCTAGAACCCAGCAGGGGTGGTTAGGGCAGCCAGGTTTAAACACAGCAGTCCCTGGTCTCCCCATTGCACCTGCTTTGGTTCAGGTGGGCCTCTCCCGTTACTCTTGTACACTGCATGGGTTACCAAACCCACAAAAACCTTTGTTTAAAAATAAAATAAATCTTTATTTTTTGAGTGTTTGTGATATGTAGGGCCTGAGCCTAAGGCAGAACTGGTGGGTGTTGGTGAGTTTAACAACACACTTATGGAAACCCAGTGTGGGAAAACAGTAGCACAAAAGATTTGCTTTAAAAAAGTACCATCTACACCACTTCATACAGAATACTGTGTCATCTATATGGTGCTGCCGAGATCATCAGTCCCATTTGCTTGGCATATGGGGCTGAGGATCATTTTGCAGAGTAAGCATCTTATGCTCAGGAGCATGAATGCATTTGTGAAATCGCTTCTAAGAGAAATAAAGCAAAAACCGTCTCATGCCATGCTCCATTTCTCTCCTGTAGCTCTGGAATCCACCATACGAAAGAAAGTATGGTTAAAAAAAAAAAAGAATGAAAGTATGGTGATATTCACAAAAAAGATAATTTAAATCTTTAATTTAACTTTAAGACATATAAATTACTATATATTTATAGTGCTATAAACAGGTAATAACATTTCATGGTGAATAAAGATTTATTTTCATATTAACTACATTTGGTATTTTCTTTTATGAAGCATTCAATATGACTCCTCTGGGTCTGGTTCCATTAATGACATTAAAGTTAAGCTCTGAAAATCTACATTCCACTTCTATTATCTTTCCTCTCACACATAAAGATACCTGACAACCCAAAGTGTGACATCATCCTTTACTTTCTCAGTAATCTTGATTTTCTGCAATCTCTCATCACCACACCATTGTTAGAGTGGATACACTTCCCATTGTTTCTGTAAGGTCATAATTTCCTTCAAATAAATGTGGTTGCCAGAAATAGTAGCTGAAGGAGGACGACAGAATTTTCATGGCACTGAAAATGGAAACTGAGGATGGTCAGGGGAGGGTCAAAATACTTTTAAAGTATTCATTGGTACTCTACATCAGTATTGTGTTTGTTCGGGTTAGATGTGACTCTAAACTTTGAGGAATGACAGTGCTGTATGTTTATATGCATGGAGATAATATATATATTTGTAGGTACATATCAATTTTTAATGGACCATGGATTAAAATTATGTGATTCTTCAAAAAACACACCTTCTCGTGCCAGTTTTGCATTGACTCCAAACAGGTTCACTGAACCATACGAGCATCTTGGAAAAGCACCAAAAAGGGACTAAAACTAAAAAATGGTTTCAGCCAACCAAAGAGGGAACGAGGGCCTTTAGATATGTGAAAGTATGAGCTTCCACATTTCCATCTGGGTGCTAGGCTGTAGGTTAATTGTGTTTACTTATTCTGGCCTGTCCTTGGATTACATGGCTCAGTTCTGATCATGGTTTTATTTTTCTCAGCAGTTTAAATTCTGGGCATGGGACCCAGAGGAGGAACGCAAGAGACAGGAGAAATGGCAGCAGGAGCAGGAGCGTCTGCTCCAGGTAGGACTCGATTTGCTGCCTGTTGGGTTTTTTTCCTTCAGATTATGCTTTCTTAATTTCTGTTGCATTAAATAGATTTATAGTCCAGGAAATGGATGGAATCAGATTCTTTCAGAACTTGATTTTGTGTCCATGACACAGAATGTCCTGGCTCTGATTCCTTCTGTTGGAGGTTACGCTAATGAACATAAGGAGAAAGCACTCATCTTAACACTTTTTAAAAGCTCCAAGTGTAGATTAAGGGCCAGTCTACCCAGTCCTTCCTTCCTTAGTCACCAGTCAAGTTCCAGTTCAAGGAGCAGTGGAGATGAGTTACCAAGAGGCAATTGGAGACATCGATGTGAGACAAAATTTTGACCTGAGTCGAGTTCTCAAGTAGAATGTCCACTCCATCTTTGAGTAAAAGCTGCTGATTTTCTGATGAAATTCCAGAAAAATTCTAGGCCTAAATTTATCACACTCCTACTTGCTTCATGGCAATTTTTGTGGATTTTCAGCTTCTGAAAGTAGCCTGGTAACCTTAGAAACTAGTCTATGTTGAGTAGTTAGAATGTGCCACAACTGTCGTTGGTGCTTGATTTATTTTATCTCACTTAAATCTCATACAACCCTCCAGAGAATGTCTGTTTGCCCTGGTTTGCAATTATATAAACTAAGGCTCACAGAGGTTTAGTTAATTGCCCAAGGTCACACAGCTAATGGGTATTAAGTCCAGATTCAAATCCAAGTCTAATGACCTTAAAACTTACGCTCATTCCACTGTAATCCCAATAGTAATGATTTGATCAGAAACTCAGAAATGCACAACTGCTGAATCTCACTAACTTGATGACTTTCTACAGTGTAGAAACTATCTGTGTAAAAAGCAATACTTAGTGCCAGTTTTTTTTTTCTTATTTTTATTTTATTCTAATCTTTCTGGCTTAATTTCCAGGGGACGGGGGATATTTTAGATAATCAATAGCATGGCTTTAGCTCCTCTCCTAATCAGAAGATTAAGCCTTCAATAACAAAATGTTTTTAAGAACTGGATTCAGCAAAGCCCCAGAGCTGCTAGGACTTCTAGGTCTTTTGGGAGACCTCAGACCAGCCTTGGCTATCTACTATTCTCTTGCAACTCACAGCCAGGAGTCTGAAATTCCACAGAATAAAGATGACAGGTGAACATGCTTCCCATCATGTGCTCTGTCTATTACACTCGGAAAGGTGACTGTGTTACAGATGCTGACACCAGATTTGTGTATTGCCCATGTCCCACCAAATTGTTATCTGTGTGGCATCATGGGTAACTTTGATTTTGGGGCCAAGGTGTTTGGGGAAGAAGGAAGAGGATATGTATATGTGTGTGTGTGTGAGTGTGTGTGTGTGTGTGTGTGTGCGCGTATCTCAGGTACACTTCATCTTTCAATTTCTTTATCATCATTTCATCCTCTTGGGAGGGGAGTTTATAACATGAACTCCTTGAACCAACAAGCCTAAGAAGCCTTGCTTGTTTTCCCTACTCTGTCACAGCTCAGGGTCTGTTTCCTCTATTTTGAAATGCTCCTCATGTCTCTCTCTAACACCTTACTCTACAATATCCAACCTTGATAACACATTTTTACCTGGAGTTAAAGAGCCTGCCATGGGTTGACCAGCAGCAGTTTTGCCAGAGTGTAAATCGGAAGGCCAGTCCCCAGAAAAACCCAATGAAGTCCTTGTTTTCCTAAGATAATGACATCACAGGTTATAACTGGAGGAAATTTCTGGGCCTTTCTAGTGAAGATAGAGGCACAGATTTGCTTTAGCCTCAGAGAAAGGGTTGACAATAATCAGCTTAAAATATTTGACTGTGTGTGACACATTTCAGTGATTCCTTTCTCTTTTTCATGTTAGGGATGCCATTCCCAAGTCATCCAGGGCTGTCAGTTCTTATTTTAAGTATTAATTTTAATCTCCATTTATTTGTTTCTTTTAGGAGCTATCAGGGACTCCACTCATATTTTTAAAGCCATCCTTGTTCAGAGTATTTTATTTTGTCCCCAGAAGTGGTGACTAGTGTTACAGTGTTTCTGAATACAAGAATGGCAGATCCGATATGGAAGCATTCTAAATGGGCTGTCCGAAAGCTGCTCTTAATTCGGAAGTTTCTATTTCAGAAGCCAAGAAGATTCCATTTTCGTAGATTGGCTACAAGCAAAGAATAATTCAGCTACTGAGCTAATTATCATCTTGTCCACTTTGGATCTTTCTGCAATATCTGTCTTTGATTAAACTCTTTTAACACCAATTTATTTCTATAGCAGAAGCCAAAACTCATCTCTGAAGGACCCAGTG
The DNA here is from genome assembly GCA_004026745.1 of Myrmecophaga tridactyla. Taxonomy (NCBI): domain Eukaryota; kingdom Metazoa; phylum Chordata; class Mammalia; order Pilosa; family Myrmecophagidae; genus Myrmecophaga; species Myrmecophaga tridactyla. The sequence continues at coordinate 69,912 of PVIY010005976.1, read as the reverse complement.
AAAACAAACGATTAGTTTACCTTACCTCCTCAGACACAACTCAGGTTAAGGAAGATTTTAGAGTTTTTCAGTCCTTCCAGCTTTCTCTTTCCTTAAGTTGTGACCCAGCCAGATCTTTGCTCATATATCTGAAGAACAATTCTACAAAATGCCAACAGCAGAAAGTATTGCTATTCATTGGATTTTTATATTCCTAAAATGGTAGAGTGCCAGAAAATTGCATCCCTGTTTTACTGCATGCATCTGTTACATTCAGAATGTGGCAACAAGAAGATGCTCTTACAACATATCGTGTGCAGTGGTTTAGAGGGGTGGAATTCTAATGATATAATGATATATGTGTTGGTTACTTGAGAACAATCTATGGAAATTCCGTAACAGGAGAGATACCAGAAGGAGCAGGACAAACTGAAAAAAGAGTGGGAAAAGGCCCAAAAGGAGGTGGAAGAGGAAGAACGCAGATACTATGAGGAGGTAGGACATTCCCAAGAGGGAATTTGCCCTTTGTGGCCCCAACACGTCAAAGTCTATCAACACGTTTTGTGTCTAAGGTTTGTGTACTTGTGTATGCATGGGACTAAGTCTGACTTTCCACTCACAGCAGATGTATTAGTTAGGGTTCTCTAGAGAAACAGAATCAACAGGAAACACTCTCAAATATAAAATCTATAAAAGTGTCTCACGTAGCCATGGGAACGCAGAGTCCAAAATCCGCAGGGCAGACTGTAAAGCCAACGATTCCAATGGAGGGTCTGAATGAACTCCACAGGAGAGGCTTGCCAGCCAAAGCAGGAAGAGAGCCGTCTCTTCAGAATCCTCCTTAAAAGGCTTCCATTGATTAGATTAAGCATCACTCATTGCAGAAGACACTCCCCTTGGCTGATTACAAATGAATCAGCTGTGGATGCAGCTGACGTGATCATGATTTAATTCTATGAAATGTCCTCATCGCAACAGACAGGCCAGCACTTGCCCAACCAGACAAACAGGTACCACCACTTGGCCAAGTTAACGCATGAACGTGACCATGACAGTCCACCCCTTGTCAACTTGGCAGCTATACATATCACCTTAAACCATACCTAATTTCTAAATAAAAAACAATAAAACACACGTTTTTTGCTTTCACCTAACAATACTCAGCTGTCTTGCATAACCTGGACCCACTGTGAGGCAGACCTGAGCTAAAACTCCATTGATCACCTGGCTTCCATAAGCCCCGACTCTGACTGGTGGACCAGAGTGACGTTTTGGGTCCCTTGGAATTAATGTCACTTCTGAACCAATGTCTAATAATCTCTGAAATATCTGATCATTTCCTTTCCCCCAATGCACAGTTACCCTGGTAAAAGGCCATCGGTGTCCTTGGGGAAGGCTTGGAGGAAGATTAACAGTATAAATTTGTGGCAGTGTAACAGGGTTCTCCCCCAAAGGGACCTGGTCTCCCCTTCTTTCAAAGGGTTCTGGGTCTGTAAACTGTCTCAAGTCTCTAAATTGATTAAGGGGCTGTGACTCTGTGTTTTTGTAATTCAGATTAGACTTCTATTCACTTGACCTGTGAACTTGACCTGTATAAACAAAACTCTTTTGTTTATATAACTCGAACAAGAATTTAGTAGACTGCCCATTTATTGTATTTCTAGGTACCCCATAATTTACTAGCCAATGCCACAAATCTTTGTGAGTCATACAATTTTGACTCCTGCTTTGAGTTTGCTGTCTCTTATAATAGCCACGTCAACCCTGTCTTTGGCAATTAAGAGCTGCCACCTGACTTGTGCCAACTCAAGATCTGGTCATCCCCATTGTGTTTAAGGATTCCAGTTTGGTGACAGCAGTTCTTACAGTTATATCTGACCTACAGAGACGTGCAACTACAGAGCTCTTCAGGAATGATGGCACTAGTCTCACAAATTTATTTCTCACTGTTCTGGTAAAAGGTGCATCCTCCTGACATTCCTGGGGTATAAGAGCAGGCTTTGCATGGTAAATCCACTCTAACATTCCAGTCTCTCTAAGCGTCTGGATCCCCTCATCTACATTATACCAGGGCAGTTCTGGCATTTCAACCTCAGGTAATGTTGGCCACCTTTTGATCCATATTTCAACCAACCATCCAAACAATTGATAATACCTTTTCTAACCCCTTGAGCTATAACACTAAATGCAGAATCTCTACTTAGTGGGCCCATATCAATAAATTCAGCCTGATCCAGCCTTATATTCCTCCCACCATTATCCCACACATATCCCTTAAAATCCATTGCCACATATATTCCCCTGATTTCTGTCTATATAAATTAGAAAACTCACACAGTTCTTTTGGAGTATAATGTACCTCTTCATGTGTGATACTTTGTACCTCACCTTTAGGGGCCTTTTGGGACTTTAGTCCAGTTATAGATCTGGAAGAAATGAGGGGTGGTGGGGGTGGGTCATGAAAAGAATTAGAAATATCTTCCAAGCCATTTGCTTCAGGGCCTTCATTTGCAGTTTCATCTGGTGAAACAGGATTAATCACTCTAGGGCGAATCCTTTCAGGAGATGGTTGGGTGGCCAACTCCTCAAAGCAGGTTGGAGGTGGGGCGTCTTTGTCCTCAGGGCAGACTATTACAGGGTTATCTGGAGAAGACTCAGCATGACCTAGGGTTTCAACTTCACCTCCGACATCATTATCAATCCATGTGTCACCATTCCATTTTTCAGGGTCCCACTCCTTTCCAATCAATGCCCTCACTTTAATGGCAGACACCATGCAACATTGAGATTTCAGTTTACGTTGTAAAGTTGCTACTCTAAAAATAAGATTCTGAGTCTGATTTTCAGAGATCTCAAGTCCATGGCTACAGGAAATAAGATTTTCCTTCAGGATACTCATAGAAACTTCTACATCTGTCAGATGGTGCTTTATCTTCCCATTTGAAGCCTTAAGCCCATCCTTTTCATTGCTTAATGTATCCAGTTTATCTAACAACAACCAGCCAACATCTCTATATCTCTTATTTCCACAAAACTCCATAAAGGTGTCAAAAACATTATCCCCCAGAGCCTGGCTTCGTACAGGCAAAGCATTAGGAGAATCGAATGGTGATATTTTGACTATCTCTTTTGCCAACTCACTCCATGGATTGGAAGTGTCATTCTAATTACGCGAATCAGAGTCCTTAGTGCCTTTGAGTCCAGTCAGAGTAGAAAACCATTTATAAGAACCCATTTTTAAGACTCTGTTTCTTAAGAACCACTCCTGGTACCTAGTTGCATTAGTTAGGGTTCTCTAGAGAGACAATCAACAGGAAACTCTCACAAATATAAAATTTATAAAAGTGTCTCACGTAACTGTGGGAACACAGAGTCCAAAATCTGCAGGGCAGGCTGTGAAGCTGACTATTCTGATGGAGGGTCTGGACGAATTCACAGGAGAGGCTTGCCCACCCCCACCCCCCAAAGCAGGAAGAGAGCTGTCTCTTCGGAATCCTCCTTAAAAGGCTTCCAGTGATTAGATTAAGCATCGTTCATTGCAGAAGACACTCCCCTTGGCTGATTACAAATGGAATCAGCTGTGGATGCAGCTGACATGATCATGATTTAATTCTATGAAATGTCCTCATCGCAACAGACAGGCCAGCACTTGCCCAACCAGACAAACAGGTACCACCACTTGGCCAAGTTGACGCATGAACCTGACCATGACAGCAAATCTCCATTAACCTTTTTTAACAAGTCATATCATATTAGATCTAAGAGACCCCTGAATTTGGTTTGTGGTCTAAGAGTGTGCTGGGCCACAGTTAAGGAATGATAGAACTACTTTTCAGACTGTACTCCGGCATATCTGTTCTGTAGTTACAGAGTCAGAATCTTGATTATCTTAAAGAGATGATGTAAAATAATGTTTGTATATTTGTGGCAAGTATGTTTTATGGTAGTGAATTCATTTTATGAGGATAATTTTGATATCAAGCCCAAAGGAAAGTCTCCTTACTTCTGCATTCTCCATGTAATACTAAAGAAATTAAGGAGGGATGGATTTTGTTTTGTTTTCTTTCGTTTTTAGATGAACAAACCAGACCACATTAGAGAATCTGAAAGGGACTACAGTTCATGTGTATTATCTGAAATTTGTTTATGAGTAACATTGTTGTCAATTTTATCTTCAGCAATTTTTGTAGATAATCAGATCCCTAATAGCATTTCTAATTAGACTTCTTGGATCACACTAACTGATTAATTTGCAGAGGCTTTGTTTTCTAAATTAAATGCCAACTTCTAAATTGTTGCCTGTAGAGAGTGTTCTGTGATTTGCATGCTTTAAGAAAATGAGATTTTTACTTTAATGCTGTTCTCTTTTGCACATATCCTGAAGTATTTTCTAAAGTTTCTTAATGACATTTTTCTCTGGACAAATGTGAGCTTTCATTTTTTTCCCTTTCATTAATTCCTTTCCACCCCTTAGGAGCGCAAGATAATTGAAGACACCGTGGTTCCATTTACTGTGTCTTCAAGTTCTGCAGACCAGCTGTCTACAGCTTCCTCCATAACTGAGGGCAGCGGGACTGTGGTGAGACCATAGGCTAAAAAGCAATTTGTGGACTAAATAAGCCTAAATAAAAATACCAAACCACAGGCCAAGTTTTCCCACCAGACTCAATAATTTAAATCTGAAAGTTGCTATTCCTGTAGACCGATGCCAGCTCCTATATATCATAGCATCCCATTGTGCTGTCACTACTGTGACCAAACCCTAGAGTCATTTCCTAAATAGCAGAAAAGTCATTACCCAGGCAGTGTCTGTCCAGACAAGCTAGGAACCACGGTCTCACCACACCTGACTGGCAAGATCCTAATGAACAAAGCCCTGTTCTGGACTGTCCATCTCACTACTGGGTTCCCAGCATATTCATTCATTCAGGAGACATTTATGTCTCTGCCATGAGCTGCTGGGGTTGGTTGGTGGCAGCAGGCATGGCAGCAGTACACTTCCCACCAGCCTCCATGAAAGTTGCCTAAGCCACAAGCAATTTAAATATGTCTTAGACAGAGAGAGTCCAGATAGGCTGGTGTGCCTCTACATCCCCCAGACAGGGTCATAGAAGGAGCAGACAGAAGTCACACCAAGACCTCGATCAACTGTAATCTGAGTTTTTAAAATACTGTGGATAGTAGAAAGCCATCTGGCAGGAAATGAGTAGTTCTGTTTTGTTTGTTTGGTTGGTTTTTTTAGAAGGGGGCCTTTCTAACAAATTCAATTTTATAGTGTTTGAGAGAGAAATCAGATTATACATTTATTCCCAATAGGTGGAAATCTATTACTAAACAGGTAATTTGAACAACGAATGATTTTACTGCTTTTAAAAAAAAAAAGTCTTTACTGGGATTCACATTACAGTAAATGCTTTTTAAATTTTAGGCAAAGTGATTGAAAAATGCTTCCAGTATTCCATGGTCAGAAATAAGAGTTGTCCGGTGTGTTTAGAAATTATATTCAAGATTATCCTTGTTTTTCTCCTTAGAATAAGATGAACCTGGAAAACCGTCAAGAGGAAGGACAAGAGAGAAGACAGAAGAAATCGTTCCAGGGAGACGACAATGACTTATTGCTTAAGAATAGGGAGAGTGATCTGTTGGAAGAGAAGAGGAGGTAAGAACACAAACCAGGGGGTCTTCCAGGCTCTGCTGTTCACTCCCAAGAAGGAAACCCGTTCCTAATGCAAACCATGTTTGGTTTTGAAGTTATCATTCCAGTAATACATTACATATTTCTTAGTAATACATTACATATTAATCTAATAGCTCTGTTGTTGCCTTTATGATACTGAATTTAAATAGGCTTACTTTTAAATAGAAGAAATCTTTTTAAAATAAGGAGTGCTAGTATAGATTATCAAGGATCATTCAAAACCCAAAACTTAGATATCGCCCACCTGAAATGGTGAATGTATCTGGAAGTGAGATTGACCTGTGACCCTGTCACATGTGGTCTTACAATGGGCCTGAACTTTAGTGCAGTCACTAGTTTCCACTGAGCTGTAAGGAGTTACAATTAATCTGGATCATAATATGAAGGATCTCCAACAAGTCAATTGGTTGTGGATAAACGCCCCACCCATGGGTTCTAGTATATCCCATGGGAGATCAGAACAGATTACCTAGAAATCCTTAGAGCACTCAAATGCCACCTCAGACAGGAGCAGACTCTGATTATGGCTATAGGTTGTGTTGGGTTTTCTCAGGAGGCTGGGAGTGCTCTGCCACCAGTATGTTCTTTGTGACACAGGTGTCTGACTCGGGGTCTCTGAATTACCATATAGGTGTTGGCAAGCGAGCATGCCCACACCTGTGCATACACAGAGCACCCTCAAAGGAAGCTGAAGACAGAAAAGGCTATCAATGTCATTTTAAAGACTGGCCAGTTTGCAAGGTTGGCTGGGAGCTGAGCTCTTCTGGTAGGAAGAATTCTCCTGTGCACATCAGCTGGGTGACTTGTAGGCTGTAGGAACTCAGAGCCCTTGAGTTAACCCAGGCATTTCCACTTAATACTGCTGAAAAGAGACTTTCCAAGGGGTGCACTAGTAGTGCCGTGATTAGAATGCCTGCCATTCATGTATGAGACCTGGGTTTGATTCCCAGACCATGCACCCCCACAAAAAAGATCTTCCAGTTTTTTTTTTTTAAATGAAAGATACTAGTCAGGAAGATTTGAATGATGTTGATAAGCATTTTATGTGAATTTTTGCTTATTGTCATTGAAAGCTTTCCTTTTATCTCTTCCACTTATCCTTTCCTTGCACCCAGAAGCTACCTAAGCCTAGTAAATTAATGGACTACAAAGGTCCTTTTTGGCCCAAATGATTTCTACAATTAGGCCTGTGTCTTTTGTGAAATCTGGGAGAGTTCGGTTAGTTCTGGCATCCCTTAAAATTATGAGAATGAAGAGCTTTGTGGACAGGGAAGTAGGGGACACACCAGAAATGATAGTTTCTTTAGCTTGTTTGATTGATAATGAAAATATGAAGTATTTACAGTATTTTCAAACGATTTCAAATCTAGTTTAAAATAAAAAGAATAAATAAAACTTTTGGTCTCATTTCTTTTTCATATTATGATTGGGACTTCCTTACCCTAACTGAAAGGACCAGTAGGTTCAGTTAAGTTGCCTTTGTCTCTTCTGAAGTAGATTTTCTTTTACAGCCTAACTCAAGGGGCCATAGCCCACTCAGAGAACCCCATCCCAAAAGGAATCCATCAGGACCATCAGCTGGATACACAAGCTGGGGCTCCACACTGTGAGATGAACCCACAGCTATCTCAGGGTGAGAATGGAAAAGCCCAACCCCAGTGTTTAAATTGCCGTAAAACTCCTACGTCATCCAGACAGATATGACCTCTGTGTCTGCAAGCTTCGTTCTAAGGGTCCTGAACTTATCATTTATGTTAAACAATGCAGTGAATGAACTGGGCTCTCAGATCACCATTGCCCAGTGCCTACCTAAACTCATGGGGGACTCAGTGTAGCCTCAGCAGGCATTAGAATTCAACATTTTTTAAAAGACTTTACAGAAAACCTTGATCTTCATAAGCAGTACATTTTGAAACCTCCTCAGACTTCAAATTCCACCATAGGACACAAGCTCGCCCCTAAAAAAATGCTTATGGAGCAGTAGAAATCCACGAAGCCAGGTTGAATGTAGTTGCTGGGAGGTTGTGAGGTTCCCTTCAGCTTCTCTTCCCATTCCACCCTCATTCCTATCCATGTCTCCCACACTCCGGGCTCAACACGACAAAACCCAAATTTAGTCCTCACCAAAATGATCAAATTCTACATGTCTTGGATCCTCAAGGTCATTCCTGGATAACTGAAACTTCAAATGTCGAATTCACAAATGCCAAGAAGCTTCTGTATTCTGTCCCTTCTTTGATTTTTGAATTTTATGTTTATCTGGGGTTTTGTTTGTTTAATTTTGTCTGTTATTTTACCACTAAGAACCTTTGAGAGCATTTACTGCTGGCATATATTTGTTGGCTTAGTCTAGAGACAGATATTATATAAAGAGGAGGGTAGAGCGAAGGGATGAAAGGGTGACAGTGATGTATGTGTTTATAACTAAGCACATTTGGCTGAACAAATACATGGTTTTTAATGGTGTAATTAATGAATTTGGCCATGTGTTTTTTGGCATATTGACCGTTTGTGTATTTATGTGAGACAATTATAATATGTAACCAGATTTATGTGTATGCCCATATAGAGATATCCTGTGAGCCGAATGTCATCCTGGTGCCCTATGGATTTAAACCATATCATGTTGGCATAACCTATGGGTCATGGTAAACGATTGTTTTCCACTTGTTTTAGGAACTACATTCCAATTTACAAATGCATCCACTCAAATTTGCTTTCTTTACTGAATGAGAAGTCAGTATTTTTTTAAGTGTTATTATTACATTAGAAATCAGTGGGGCAAAAGGGTCTGGGTTCCAAACCTTTGCTTCCAGACTAAGTTTATGCTCTTTCCTTGGTCTCAGATTTATCCTGGAATCAGCAGATATCAAACTCACCAATGCACGTTTCAGAAGATGTGAAGCCAAAAACCCTCTCATTCGATAAAAGCATTAACCATCAGATTGAGTCTCCGAGTGAAAGGCGGAAGTGAGTAACCAAACACGATGGATATGGGGTTCCTTTTTACAAAAAAATTTACTTCTTTTACTTTTATTTATTTATTGAGAAAGTGTAAGATGGCAAAATGTCAGCATCATTTTTGTACCTCCTCTGTATATGATATCACTGACAAGACAATAAATATTTACAAAAAGGCTGTGACAACCTTCTTGGCATGTAAATATTCACCTTGAATTTATCAATTTACAAGAGGAAAAGTAATTTTTTAATCCACAAAAATAACATTGGTAAGGATCTGCATGCCTGTAGTAATTTATTTGCATTAAATTGTCTCAAAGCCTTTCAGTAGATATTATTTCATAGAAAAAATGTCATTCTCTAGCTACCCTAGGCTATTTGTTTTTTTTTATTTTTTTGCATGGGCAGGTACTGGGAATCGAACCTGGGTCTCCAGGATGGCAGGCGAAAACTCTGCCTGCTGAGCCACCGTGGCCCACCCTGGTTTTTCTTTTAACAATAATAATAGTTCCTATCATTTTCAAGCATTTACAATATAACAGTTACTATGTTGAACTATTTGCATATGAACTATTTGCATATATTACATATAATGTCTTCTCTTATGCTTTAACCCACCAAACTCTCCCAATGATTCTATGAAGTCAGTTTTGTTATTGTTTACATTTTTTCCTTAAGATTTTATTTTGAAATAATTTCAAATTTACAGGACACTGCAAAAATAATACAAGACCCATACAGAGAATTCCGTAATACCTCATACCCAAATGATACTCACATCCACTAATTTAAGCATTTTGCCACATTTGCTTTTATCAGTCTATCTGTCCATCTATCAATTTCCAAACATTTGATCATCAATTGTATACATCATGCTTCTTGAACCCATAATACTTCCATGTACATTTCCTAAAAACAAAGGATATTCATTCCCAGACCATGCACCTGAAACAAAAAAAAAAAAAACAAAAAAAACAAAACAGGGGCTATTCACTCCTGTCACCTCCTTAAGTACATTGATTAAGTTCAAGAACGTTAACATTGATATAAAGCTTACAGTCGACATCCCAAAAATGTCCCTTTGGGCCTTTTCTTCTCAATTATTAGATCTGATTCAGGATCATATATTGCATTCAATTGTCTTGTCTCCTTAGCTGCTCTTTTTTTTTTATAATTGTGGAAACGTATGTACAGCATAATATTCCCATCTCAACTGCTTCCAAGTGTGCAATTCAATGAGATTAATCACATTCACAGTATTGTAGAACCCTCAGTACTCTTGCCGCCCTCCACTACCAGTATTATTCCCAGTTTACAAAAGGGAGTTTGAGTCTTGGGGAAGTTAAATAACTTCCCTAGGGTGCTTGGCTGGTTGAATGGTAAAAGAATTCCAAAAATCTTATTTAAGCCAGGGGTTCCTTATCATCATACTTGTTCAACTATAATGGTTGATATAATTTAACCAGGCATTCCCTACCTATGAGTTAAACTGCCTAGATTCAGATTTTAACTCTGACCCTTGCCCACTTAATCTTTCTCTGCTTCAGTTTCTTCATCTAGAAAATGGGCATAAATAACACCTACCTCATCGGGTTTGTGCCAGGCAGATAGTGAGTGCTATGGTGTAGATGAAGATGGCGAGGATGATGATGATAGTAACCTGGTTTATAAGATAAAAATATTCATTTTGCCTTATTTTCCCTTATCATTTTTATATCTAACTCACCATGTGAAAGCAGTTGGCTGAACAACTCAAAAAAGCTTCTCCACAATTTTAACTCAGCAAAGAATCTGGCAAAATAAAGATCAGAAAAATATTCTGTCTTTGCTGTACAACAATGCCAGCCTGCTGTTGAGGTTTTGATCATATGCAGCCAATCTATATACAATCCTTGCTAGAGAATTACTGTTTTTTTGCTTTTAGAAAATTATCATTAGGGGAGTCTGTGGTCTTTTATTTCATTGCCAAAGTATTTTTTTTTTCTTATCTTAAATGTCTTTTTCTTTTTTGAGTGTGGGATTGGGCTTGTCATAATTTTTGGATCCCTTTTGGCATTGCAGAACAAGCCCTCGAGAGAACTTCCAGGCTGGGCACTTGTCCCCCTGTCCCTCCACCCCTCCTGGGCAGTCACCAAACAGGTATAAGAGGTCAGCAGGCCTTTCTGAGGCTGCTTTGCTTTATTTGACTAGAGCGTGTCAAGCAAAATTTCAACCCAGTTAGTTCTTGCCAGATAATTTTGGGGGGATCTGTGCACGCACATCTCTTCCTACACATGCACACACATAGGAGGAAGAGAACATTCCTATCTCCCTCCACAAAGGAAGTTAAGTGTGTGATGTTGGCATGGCTGTGGCCACAGGGTTTTAATTACATTGTGAAGAACCTGTAATCTAATAATAAAATCCACCAGACAATTGCTAGCTCCTAAGCAGGCGCCTTTCCCTCCAGGATGTCCCTGTAGGAAGAATTTCCCGATGGCTCTTAAAGCAAACCAGGCAGAGGTGAAAAAAGGAAACTTCATCCTTCTCTTTTAACCTACTTCAGCTCTCTAATGATTACTTCTGGATGTTAATTGGGCCCCATGAGATTCTTAAAAGCTGTCTGAATTTCTAATCACTGGAGAGACAAATTACTGAATACTCTGAGTTTTTCTTTGATTTACAAATTTCATTTAACTGCTGCCGAAGAGGGAAATCCTAATAAATAGGACTTGCTTGGGGCAACTCTTCCTTCCTCTTTTCTATTGTTATCCTTTCTGTCCCTCTGTTTCCCTTGGCTTTCAAATGATATTACCTAATTTTTAAGTTTACTGTTTAATTTTCCAAGCCCTTTCTAGATGATAGGCATCATTGCAATCTGATCTTTGCTATGTGAGAGCTGCTTTGAGAGGACAGCCACCTCATTTCAGAGGAGCTGTTCACCATGTTGACTCACCTGGAGTTGGTCTGCTGGGGTTGGTTCTAGTCCACTGGCCGGATACTGCCCTGGGTGCTGCAGGGTACAGAGAGGAGGTGGGCACTGCCCATGCCCTCAGAGGGCTTATGGTTTAAAATGGCAAATGCCAAATCATAAGATTACAGCTTGTTTGGACTAGAAAAGATTATAGAGATAATCTGGTCCAATCCCCTCATTTTAACAGTGAAAAATACTCCCAAAGCAACTTCTTTATTATACCTGATGGTAGAACTTGGTGACAGAGCAAGTCCTTGCATCTCAGGACTTCTCTGCCTGGCGCCTGTTAAACTGCATCACAATCAACTCTCTAGTTTTAAATAAAATTTTTTGTGTGTGGTTCAGTGGTAGAATGCTCACCTTCCATGCGGGAGACCATGCACACACACACCCCAAAAAAAGTGTTTTTTTTTCTTAATAATATGTGTTGCTAGGATAATTGTTTAAAAGAAACCATAAGACTGTGCAATATAAACAGTGAACCCTATTGTAAATGATTGACTAAATTTAATGGTAGGATTATAAAAATGTTATTTCATGAAGTGTAGCAAATGTACCACAGTAATGTAAGGTGTTAATAATAGGATGGTATATTGGGAACTCTATTTTATGCAGGATTTTCCTGTAAATTTACAACTTCTCTAATTAAAAACAAAACAGCAGAAACAACAAGGGATACCCTTGTGGGCCAATGAACCAGTCATTGGAAATTTTAAAGTAGCATTGAAACCTTAGTAAAGCTAAACTCCAGTGTCTTTTGGGACCTGTGAAATCATATGAAAATACACTGAATCACTTTCAAGGGATCTGATCACTGTGATTGAATAAATTACAAAACAAATTTCTTGGAACAAATAAGCACATGTGTCCACACACCCTCACCAGATGCAATACCCCAATGGAGGTATATTGTATTTACTTTAGCGATTGTTTGCAATTTATGCTTAATTTCCGGCTCATTGTCAGTTCAGTAAATATCACTTCATTTATGATTTAAACATGACCTACCTATAGGAGGGAAAATATTTAGCAGGAAGCCTTTTAAAAATTCATGTTTTGGTTGTTTTGTGTGAGGTTACATGTTTATATGTTTGACCAATGATTCTAAACTGAAAATTTGATTATTATATGTATATATATATTTTAATTTAGGTCTATAAGTGGGAAAAAGCTTTGCTCTTCTTGTGGGCTTCCTTTGGGTAAAGGAGCTGCTATGATCATCGAGACCCTTAATCTCTATTTCCACATCCAGTGCTTTCGGGTATGTAGTCATTACTTTACTAATCAAGTGCAGATTTGTGGGATCTTTTGTCATGATTCTGTGCTAAAAAATACTGCCTGGATATCCTGAAGTCCTTTGCTTTTTTAATATTTTTATTGACAAATCTTCACATACATACATTCCATACATGGGGTACAATCAGTGGCTCACAATATCATCACATAGTTGTGTATTCATCACCATGATCATTTTTTAGAACATTTACATCATTCCAGAAAAAGAAATAAAAAGAAAAAAAAAAACTCAGACATAGTTTATCCCTTACCTCTTCCTCTCATTGACCACTAGTATTTCAATCTACCCAATTTATTTTACCCTTTATCCCCCCCATTATTTTTTTATCCATATTTTAAAAATCATCTGTCCATACCCTGAATAAAAGGAGCATCAGACAAAAGGTTTTCTCAATCACACAGTCACAATGTAGAAGTTAAATCTTTATACAGTCTTCTTCAAGAATCAAGACTATTGGATCACAGCTCAACAGTTTCAGGTACTTCCCTCCAGTCATTCCAATGCACCATAAACTAAGAAGGGATAGCTATAAAATGTATAAGAATAACCTCCAGGATAACTTCTCAACTGTGTTTGAAACTCTCAGCCACTGAAACTTGATTTTGTCTCATTTCTCTCTTCCTCCTTTTGGTCAAGAAGGCTTTCTCAATCCTATGATATGGGGTCCCAGCTCATCCCCAGGAGTCCTGTCCCATGTTGCTAGGGAGATTTACACCCCTTGGAGTCATGTCCCAAGTAGGGGGAGAGGCCTTTGCTTTTAAGACCCCTCCCCCAACCCTGTAGACTATATAACAGTTGTGAATGGTGGACAGCTTTAAGGATGAAGCTCTCCTACCATGCATTGCTCTGGGATGTCAATTTAGAAGAAGCAAAGGAGTCTGTGCAAGTGACCTTATCGTCATAAAGCAGTTATTGTTGATAAAGATCATATACTCTAGTAGAAAGCTGGGAATGCGACATTGAGAACATGTTTTTCCGAGTCATCAGGGGCATGTGGATTTATTTAGAATAGAACATTTTTGTTGCTTCTTGAACTCTTGTGAGTTAATGTCAAGGACATTTAGCCTTTTACCTAATGTAAGATTTTTCTGACAATTAAGTGTTTATAGTTAGCTGCAAAATTATAGATCTCAGCTTGAATAGGACTCTGAGAAGCTGCCCTGCTCACCCAGACTAAGTCAGTTGCCTGTGTTACAGAACCCCCTAGAATCTGTCATGGTCCTTATCACTCACTATTGAGTTGCTTAATTATCACCTATCTCCCTTGATAGACATAAGGGCAGGAGCTATGTCTGTCTTGCTCACCACTTTTTCCTGGGTACCTAGCAGAGTAGATGTCAATAAAAATTTTAGATGAATGAATTAATGAATAAACTGAAAATGAAGAAGCCTAGATTTTAGTCCCAGATCTCCTGCTAAAAGTAGGTGAGCTAGTCAGTCAAACTGATTTATTACACAATTTATGAATTGGGCTTTATCAGCATTTTCCTGTCTTTTCTTTTGACTCAGGGACATATTTCAAATTAATACATAATTTTTGAAGCCAGACACTCCAACTGTAAATAAGGGTCATCTCTTCTATGTATAACCCTGGCATGCTGTCTTTTTCCTTCTCTAATTTTGTTTTATTAAACTTATGCAGGTCTAGATGACTCCTTCTTTGCCTGTAAGCTAAGTGAAAGTGAGTGAAAATGTCCACAAATTATTACTTTAATAAGAAGGATAATCACTGGAATGCAAGACATCATACATAAAACACACTGTAGATATTTATCACAGACTCCATTTATCAAAAATATTTAGAGTGGGATCACAATATGCTGTTTTCCAAGTTCTATTTTATTTTTATGGAAAACAGTTCTCCAAAGGGTAAGTAAACGTATCCACATAAAATTAATCTAGATAATATGTATCAAATTTTCTAGGAGTATTTTGAGTCTCAATGGATATGCTTTGAAAATATTCATAGTAATGTCAATATAGTCTATCACAGCACCACATTTTGTTTTCTGAAACTTTGCCAGAGCTAGAAATCATTGAGGTGGCAAAGGGTCTTTTGCAGATTCTCAAGAAATAATCTAATAGACTCCCCTCCTTAACTATAAAGGCCTTTATTCTCTCTAATCATTCACTTCCTGGAGCTAGCCTGATGCTTTAAAATGCTTCACTTCTTAAATTCATCACCCATCCTTGTGATGTAGAGGCAGATTTTAACATAATTTGGATGAAGACTTCTCCTGCCCCAAGTTACCTCAGCACACAAATCTGGGGGTAACCTTTTTCTCCTGAGCTTGGTCCTGACCCTCTAGTAAGAGGCTGGCACTGGACCAACCCCCACTGCCTTCCCTTTAACAACCAGCACAATATAACCCATCGTCCGTCTGTACTTCGGCTGCCTTGGCAGAAAGGAGTTCCAGTAAATTTGTCATCCTAGGTATCACTGCCTTTCATATAGAAATGTAAAGTGGAATGTCTGATCTAATTGAACGTATCAATAATCCTGAAAAGCATCTGAAAGATTATTCATAGACAAGTTTTCATTGATAATCTGTTGGCCATGTGTTTATTTAAAACCAAAAGGGTCTTAGTCTGTGTAAAAATGCTCTTCCATTTTGATTGGGAAATAGTATATTATAGGGATCAATAGTATATGGGCTTTGCACATACCCTTAAAGAGTGAGAGAAAGATGAGACATAATGGTGGAGTTATACAGAGAAGGTAGGGTTTAGTAAATGAGTATGATTGCTGAATCATTATATTGATATTTCTTTTAGTCTCCAGTATCTTAGAGCAGCTAAAAGTAAAAACCTATAATTGTGGAATTGTAACCCATACTAAATTCTGAAATCTGTTCTACAAATCTTTTGTGATGTGCTTTGAAATCTATTGCTGTTTTGTATATATGTTATTTTTCACAAAAAAATTTAAGAAGTCAATTGCGATGACAAAAATTAATTAATTTAAAAAAAAGTATGGACTTTGGAGTCAGCCCTACCTCACGCCACTTACCAGCTTCAGTACCTTGGACAAGTCGACTAACCACCCTGAACCAGTGTCCTCTATAAAAATGCAAGGATTTAAGATACAACACTGAAAGTCTATGGTTGTAGGTCAACTCTCAGTGCAACATCTAGCATATAGTAGATGCTCAACAAATATGGAGATGGTAGAAGTGATTATTGTGGTAGCCATATAAACAGTAACTAAGCATAATAATGAAACAATTCCTCATTCATCTTCTGCTCTTTCCTCCCTCTAGTGTGGAATTTGTAAAGGACAGCTTGGTGATGCAGTGAATGGGACAGATGTTAGGATTCGAAATGGTCTTCTAAACTGTAATGATTGCTACTTGCGATCTAGAAGTAAGTACCTGGATTAGACCTTAAGCTGAGTACATGCAATCATATGCCTTTCATAGGACCCAACTTAGAAATTCAAATATTTCTTTCTCTCAGTTGGCAGTCCTATTCTGTGGGAAACATTTATCAGCATCTAGGTAAAGAAATGATAATGGAATAACCCCTTGTTTTAGCACTTGTTTCTTACTGGAAATTACTGCTGCAGTGTGCACAAATTCTTTTCATCCATAAGTGCATTAACACAGCAGTAGATAAAAGCTGTAGAGATTTTGGTGAAGTAGAAGGACAGTATAACACAATTCATTTGTTGAAGCCTATCCAAAGAATACCAATGATATTTGGGGACACTTTAAGTGTGAAGCGTGGCTCCTTTGTTCATAATCAAGCATCAAATCCTCAATATCCTGATGTCCTACATTCAGGGTTTCATTACATAATATATGGTTTGTTCCCAAAAACTGAAAATTCCTTGAGAGACAAAATGATGGGGTCTCCCTTCTCGATGACCGCTCCAGTGCCTTAGCACACAATAAGAGCTAAACAAATATTTTCAGCCTTTGAGTTCTCTTGAGTAGCCTACCACCTTATATCTGGTTCTCCTAATAAAAAAGGTTTGTGTTAGTTTGGGGGACACCAGGGGATGCTGTTGCCCAGCTGCTTTTTAGAAAATCTAAAAATACCCAGTGGCTTGCCTTGAAATCCTTCTTCTGTCCCCATCATAATTATAATCCTTCTGGTGGAAAACAT
Source organism: Myrmecophaga tridactyla (assembly GCA_004026745.1). Lineage (NCBI taxonomy): Eukaryota > Metazoa > Chordata > Mammalia > Pilosa > Myrmecophagidae > Myrmecophaga > Myrmecophaga tridactyla. The sequence goes on along the minus strand of PVIY010005976.1, from coordinate 52,917 downwards.
AGACAACAGGAGACCTTTTTATACGAAGTCATCCATCAAAAACCCTTTCTTAAAAATTTTTTTAAAACTTGGAATGAAGAAATGGGATTTGACATTAGGAATATTTTATCCTTTCCCAAAGTAAGAGAAATAGCATTTCTCACAGCCTTTTTACATGGCTGTCTTCAAGACTGAAGACTTTAAGACTGAACAAGAAAATTAAGGGTTTTTTTATAGCTATTGTTTTAATAAACTCAGAGAAATATGTGGCTGTTTTATGAGATGATGAGATTTAAAAATTAAATCAGACTCAGGTGGCTTTGATTTATGATAAACATTTGACATGAGGTCAAAACAGTTCCAACTTCTAGCTGCTGCCAGTAACCAAGACTATTTAAACCGACAACTTGGGATTGGTTTTGTATTTGTTTGGTTTCAATGGTATACACTGGAAAGGAAAAAGCCCTTTGCTCTCAGGTTTCAGAGTGACTTTTTCCCTGTCACCTTGTGTAAGTTAAGCTTTTATTTCAGCTTCCTTGAACCAGCTGACTATGAAGCACGGCACCAGAAGAGGGCGCTGTCAGATTGCAGGACCGTGAGCCCGATTTGAAAAAATGCATAGAGCTGAAAGTATTTCATAATTGACAGTGCCCGAAGGATTTGCAAAACTGAGCCCACCTCTGGGTGACAGCGACCTGCTTTGATCCAGGCTTTTTTTTTTTAATTGAGAAGTTGGATGATTTATTGTGATTTCTTCTGAAAATTAGCTTTTCAGATCTAGGCCAGAAATTTTTCTCTTAAGTCAACAAATATAAAGGGCATCTCAGTTAATAGTTTTCTAATACAAAATCTGATGATAAAAACCATGATGTTCCTGTAACAGTCTCATAAGATGGAAAATTTTAAATTTGGGGATAGATGACAGTGATTTTTTTCTTGGATTTTTTTTTTTTTTTTTTTTTTTTTTACATGGGCAGACACTGGGAATCGAACTGCATCTCCGGCATGGCAGGTGAGAATTCTGCCACTGAGCCACCATCACACCTCCCTCTTAGTTTATTTTTATTCCTTCTTTTTTTTTGGCATGGGCAGGCACTGGAAATCGAACCCAGGTCTCCAGCATGGTAGGCGAAAACTCTGCCTGCTGAGCCACTGTGGCCCGCCCCCTCTTAGTTTATTTTTAATGCAATATTTTACTAGGAATTTTTTAGAATTCCAAGAAATACAAAAAAGAAAACAGATAGGCCCACTATTTCTCTGTCTAGATAACCTCTATGGAAAAATCAAAAGAATAAATAAATAAAAGTTAAAATGGCATCAAAATTTGATTAATTCAGAAAGATACCAAATGAAAAGTGACAATCCCCAAAGTTAATGATTGTAATCATTTTCTAATAATTTCTTAGGAGAGAGGGACAGAATGTTTATCTAGTGTTCACAGAAATGCACGCAAGCATACACACAGATGTAAATGTGTGTTGTACATCTAAATGCATATGTGTGGGCTTTCATTTCACAGAGCTGATCTTAAATTCACAGTATTATGTCCTTAGAACAGTTTTTTAACTTAATGGCAATTTTTCCATATAAACCTGTTCTTTCTCCCCATTCTTTTTAATGGTTGCATATAATCCTATTGTATGTACTTACCATACTTTATCGAACTAATTTTCTATGGTTCCATGCTTTGGTTGTTTCCAGTTTTGAATATTATAATTACATATATGGTCTATGGATCCTAACGAACATTTGAGAGCATCTCCATGGGGTAGATTCTAAGCAGTAGGACTGCTGAGTTAAAGGTATCTGCTTTTTAAATTTTCAGACGTCTTGCCTACTTATCTTTCAGAAAAGTTGCATCCTCCCCACAAAGTATAGGAGAAGTTTCTTTCATCCTCCACAATTTTGTCAGCCCTAAGTATAGTCAAACTTTAAAAATTTCCAGACTACTAGGTAGAAAAAAATCTCATTGCTTTGATCTGTATTTCTTTAATAAATGAGTTTGAACATCTTTTCATATGTTTATTCACCATTTTCATTTCTTTTTCTATAAAATGTTTCTCTGTCGTTTGCCCATTTTCCTATTGGCACCTGATGTATGTGAGTTCTTTGTAAAATAAAGAAATTCACCCTTTGTCATATTACTGTATATTACAATTATTGTTGGTCTTTCCACTTTGTGATTTTTATTTCATAAAAAGGGTTTTCATTTTAAGTAGTTAGATATATCTCTTTTTTTCTTTTTGGATTCTGGATATTGTGTCCTACTTAGAAAAATGTTTAACTCCAAGGTTATAAATAAATGTAGCTGAGATTTCTCCTAGGATTTTTGTTTGTTTGTTTTCTTTTTCACATGTAAATATGTGATCATCAGGGATGTATTTTGAGAAAAGAAATGAGTTAGTATCCAGCTTTATTTTATTTTTCAATTAGCCAAAGTTGTATCATTTAATGAATAAGCCCTCTTTCTCACTAACTAGAAATGCCACTTTATCATAAAAAAAAATTCCCATATATATCTAGGCCTATTTCTGGATATTTTATCTGTTTTGTTAACTACTTATTCTCCGGAATCAAATTGTTTTAATTGTTGTAGCTTCGTAATATGTTTAATATTGTGTAATAATGACCCCCCTTCTCCAATTATTTTTCCAAATTTTTCTAATTCTTCTCCAATGTTTATTTTTCCAGATAAAGTTAGTATCACATTAGGTTAAATATAATGACAGGAAAAGTGAGAATACCACTTATTTCTTTCTCAACATCATAACAAATATATCTTGGGAGTAAATGGAGAGAGGGGTGTTATAATTTGTAATTTGGCTAAAGAAGTATAAAAACATTTGAATTGGCTGAATATACCCCAGATGCAATAAAAGAGTCAGAGTCAGAATGGGAAAAAAAAATACCTAAAAATTGTTCCTTCCTTCTTTTTTTTTTTCCATTTTATTTTAGTCTGAGTTGAGAAGAGGGGAGATAGATGGATGTAAGGAGCAGTTTACATCATAGGCTTTCTAAGTGAAACAAAATAATTTCATTTTGTGGAATAATAAAACCTGAATATATAATCCCATTTTCTCCAAGTAACTAGTCACATTTAAATGAAATTTTTCTCTGGGAGGGAAAAAATGGCATAACAGCATATTAAAATGCAATTCCTAAAAGCAATGTAAACAGTTTTTAAGTTCATATGTAAATGGGATTGGAAGTGCAAAACAAATTACCTGTCACGAATCAAGCCGTCACATGTTTAACTTGTGCCATTTGTGCTTTGGTGTGGGGTGACTGTCTCTGTACATGGTGCTGTGCTCCATCATTCACTCTCGTGAAATGCGTTTAACGCAGGCTCCCCAGGGTCTTTGCCAACGTCGCGATTGCCTCATCGCAACTCTAATGCCTAAAAAAGAAAGAGAAACACTGTGAAGGTTTCAGCATGAAATATGGAGCCCAAATGATCCTTTCTAGCATTGCCAGAAAAAAATGTAGGATTCCCAATTTAATTTTTTTTTTGCCCCATTAAATTTGTATTTCAGATAAGCAATCGATAATTTTTTAAGCATAATTATCTCTCAACATTGCATGCTCTGGATTAAAACAAGGATGTCCCAAATGTTGTATGGAATATACTTTCACTAAAAAATTACTCAATGTGTAACTGGAATTCGAATTTTGCTAGGTGTCCTGTATTTTTTCTTCCCGTACTCTATCAGCCCTATTTCTAGATCATGTGTCAAATTCTTCCAGTTAACAATGCATTTATTCTTAGAGAAACCAAAGCCTGAAGGATGTAGGAGGAAAAGATTATTTTCTTGCTTATTTGCCCTGGAAGGAAAGGTAGAAAAACTTGATGGGGTTCATTTGATTTAGGGGGAAACCCGGAGCATTTCTAATCAATGTACAGACCATGGAATCAGCCTAGGATCTTGTCCCACAACTCTGGGACAGAGCTTGAGTCTGCAAATCTAACAAGCTCCCAAATGATGCTCATAGGGCATGTCCTTAGGCCACACTTCAAGTAGCAGGAGAAGGGTGGGCCACAGTGGCTCAGCAGGCAAAGATGCCTGCTTGCCATGCCAGAGGACCCAGGTTCAATTCCTGGTGCCTGCCCACGTAAAGAAAAAATAAAATAAGTAGCAGGACAAGTTTTCCCACTCTAGGGGGAAGAGCATTTGACAGGGCTAACTACTAATTTAAGTTTTTAAAAATCTGAAGCTTTTAAAAAGCATTGACTAGTTTAAACAAATGTTGCTCTATTTTTCTGTATCACAGGTGCTGGCCAACCTACAACATTGTGATGTGGTTTTCAAGCTTCCAGATCATTCACCGTTTCTTTATGGAGGGTGTCCCCTAGCAATTGCTTGACAAAAGCCAAGTTTGGGGGCTTCCTAGCATTCATCTAATTTTGGAAAGGCTATTCTAAAAGGTGGTATTTGTTCTTTTGTAGCTCAATGTGTGTGTTTATCTTTTTTTTCTTTCTTTTTCCCTTTTTTATTTCTCATTTGCACAGTATATAAAGGAGAAAATTGAATTGTTATGATTCTAAATAGTTCAACAGGGTTGTTAGCATGGTCAGAATGGCTTATGGTTTAAAATGTGTTATTCTCTTCCTTGAGAATCAATGAGATAAATGATGATTGAACCTGTATTGTTTTAATATTTTAGGAATTAAACACTTTACATTTACAGAATTGAGCTGCAGAAAGTGTAAGACATGCAAATTTGAGATGTGTGGTCTTCTAAGATAGCATAAGATTAATGCATTTCAGAAACTAAATCCCCCAGTAAGCTCTGTCTCTGAGCTATAACTTGTTTTTAATGCAAAGACACTAGTCTGTTAATATATACTGTAACCCTGAAATATTTGTATTACTTACCTTTTAAGGGTAGAAGTTATACCAATAAATTATTGCAAAGTTAGTATTAGATTTTGTGTACCTTGGAAGTAATGTCATTAACATAGGCTGTTTCATCAAATAAAGAGAACCCTTGTAATATCTGCTAGACTTACACTCTGGGACATTGCCCGAGGGGACGAAAAAATAGCCAGGGGGAAACATTTCAGTTGTCACTTCCAAAGTTATTACCAAAATCTGGAAGGAAGTTTAATCTTCAAAAGAGTGATGGGTCAAGGATTGCTGTGAGGTCTGCACCTCTTGCTTCTTTTCAGGCTGTAGGGTAGGAGTCCTCCATAAGAGATTTAATATGAGGCACAAGGAAGACGTCATCATTAGGAGTGACCACTCCTCACCCTTGCCTGCAAGTTCTCCTGGAGAACCTAAAGTGTAGGTGTCTAAAGAAAAGCATTAAGTCCATCCTCATAGATTTCCAAATGACGTCATGATATGGGAAGCCACTGGTGTATTATCAGCAAGAAACTGACAGCTCAAATTGTGCCGTGCCCACTGTAATTGGTGCATGCCCTGCTATCTTCTTACACATCGCCAACCTCTCTTCACTAGCAAGAATTCTGGACCTTTCCCACGGAGAAGTTTCGAGAGGAACCCTTGCTGCAGCTCGTTTGTTTTCTGCCGTGTGCGATGAATCACAGCTGGCCAAGAAAGGAGTCAAGCTACTAAAAAGCACCACGTTTTAGATGCAGGCTGTTTTCTTTAAGACTGAAGAAAGGGGAACTATTTATTCTGCCTTAAAACGATGGCAAACAAGTGGCAATTACACTTTGTGAATGTAGACTATGGAGACACTCCGAATAGGTTAATTCAGTCATTAAAGGAGGTCACGTTTATGGTTTTCTGTTATGGACGCAGTAATGTTTTTTTCTGTGTCTTATTGAGTATGGCTAGCAACTATTTATTTACATGCTAGAGGGTTCTTTGCATGCGGGTTCCATGGGAGAGCAGACATTTCCTCAGCCACTGAAGGTACTTTGACCATATTGTCATTTGGATGAGCTGTTGCTAGATTGAGATTTACACATCATTTCATTAAAATTTGTGCCTTAGAAAATGCAAAGCTGTTGCACATAATCAGTGATGAATTATGGATGCAGTACATTGAAGAGAGATGAAGTCACTTCCAAATTCCCAACACTTCTCGTGAAGGTATTTGCTGTTTCACAGGAAATAAAGAAAAAGCAAAAAAAAAAGAAAATGAAAAAAAAGAAAAAATTTTTAAAAAGGAAAAAAAATGTTTTACAAATGTACAGATTAAGTCCAATATTTTGATTAGCCATCTGCATGTTTTATTATACATTTTGATAATGTGGATGTTTACACTTTGCATGATCTTAGCAGAGTACTTTACCACAAATAGTGCACAAAACATGTACAATATGATCATTCATAACTGGTTTTTATAGAATACTTTTTACATGTGGAACTCCATCTGTTACGTAAGGAACATATGAAAATTGCACATTCTCTTCTAGTTTCACGAACCCATTTATACATATTTCTTAGCGAGACTCACTGTACATGTACTGAAGCTAGACTCGAGTCAAGACTGCAAAATGTGCTTTCCCATAATGAACACTAGTCACCAGCACAGAATAATCTCCAACATTTTCTAAATTCTAATTGCCAACTGTTTCTATTTCTATTTGATTTCTATTTCATTTGGAGTCTGTTACATGGCAGCTTAGGCAGACTACATCTTGTTTTTTCCAATGCAGCATAATGAGCATGATCTATTTCTTTTCAAATAATCCTTGAGATCCCAGGAAAAAAAAAAAGCGTACTGCTGTGTTGCGCTATAATATAAATGTGTTTGTTTAAAAAAGGATGAGGCAAGTGAGTGATTTATTGTTCCTGAGGAAGTATATCTGATTTTTTTTTCTCGTACTCCAAATGCTAGTCCCTCCTTAAGAAAACATGGGTGACTCTTTGTTTTTCACTAGCAAACTTTCATGCCATCTCTCCATCCTTTCTATGTAGCGTTATTAATGCAATACATTATAGTTACCTATACACGCTGTAAGGTTTAACGAACCGAAAGAATCCGCCTCATATGTGAGTCCATCCAAAAAATGTTACTGTTCTGGGTGGGCTAATGTTCTCTATCATTTACCCTAACCTTCATTTACAATATTTATTCTAAAATGCATCTGAGAAATAGTAAAAAAATAAAAATAAAAAATAAAAAGTTGTCTAAAACGCAACAGCTTTTATAGCCAATGTACATTTATAAATAAATACTTAAATCAACTCAGTATTCCCTTGATTTTTTTTTTCTTAGTGGGGTGGGTTTCAGTTTTCTTCCTTGGGGAAGGGAGAATTGTAGCATTTGCATTTGTACCTTGTAGCATTTGGCCCAGGAATGCAAAGTCAGATGATGGGAATGGATTGATGCTTATTTACAGTCAACTATTTAAGACAAATCAAGCTTACCAGCTGGCTGTAGGAATAACTAAGGAATTGCTTTCCACTGAAGGATTCAAAACTCAATAATATCAGGAAAGAACAAAAATGACAGTGGAAATTGTCTGAAACACCTAATTGATGGGTAAGCGCCAGTACCAGCTAGAGGAAAGCAAGTCCAATGCTTTCAAGTCCCCATATCCTGACACATTTCCCTGCTTTGACCCCGAGTCCCCTGGTTGATGTATAGTCTGTTTTACTTATGGCCAGGTGGCCAGGGAATATGCTGAGAAATACTAGCATCCTGCAGATACTGTGAGCTCTTTAAAATGTGCATATATTTTTACCTTGCACTCTATCCCAGACTTGTAGGTGAAAGTCTTAGCAAGCAAATTCTTTGAAATTTTCCATCATTTTAAGATGTGATATTCTAATTGCCATCACAAGTTGCATTCCGCTGCTTTGTGCAGAGTTCGGCAGGCAGTTAGGAGTTGCTGCTGTTTGCATAGAAAAGCGGATTCTTTCTTTTCATAAGAGTTTTAGTAGCTATCAGAGTAACTTAATTATATAATTAATAATTATAATTTTAAAACTGATGCTATTTTTTTGAAAGGTCATTCGACTCCGATACACTTCAAAACAAAGACTGTTATTCTAACATGAGGCCTATGAAGAATATCTTTATTAAAAGATAATCATTTTTTCCCCAGAACCAGCTTTCTTACCCCTGACTTTCTTTAAGACCTAAGGATGCCTTCTTTTGAGCGTTTTTATTGTGAAATATATGTACAGAAAGAAGAAAGAAAAAGCAACAATTTTCAAACTACAATATACATATATATATTAATTAAAAGAGCTTTATTGTGAGGCTGTGTACAGGTGAGCTGACTGTTAAGCTGGTGACAACACCAAGCAGGGGAACTTCTATAGGATGGTCGGCGGGAAATAGGGAAAGGGAGGCGGTGGGCTCTCATTGTCTAGCTTGGGAGTGGGAAGTTGGCAGGTTTCCACTGGTTGGTTTTAGAAATAGGGGGCTAAGCTGGGAGTTGGCAGCTTTTCACGGGCATGGTTTAAAATTTAAACGATACCAAATCATGCCAGGTTGGCACTGCTGGAGGCAGATGTTGGTAAGGGGAGCTCATTTCAAGATTACAGTTGCTGGAGGACAAGAGGGTGTGGGTTGTGGTGGGCTCGGTGGGTTTCTGGAAATCATGGGTGGGGAGAAGCTTCTTGGAATATTTGCTAGAGGGTGGTCACATCATTGGGGGGGGGGGGCTCTGCCTAACATTCCAGCCTTTTCCTTTTGGTTTACTTGGGAGGCTGAAGGGCAAAGGTCTGTTTCTGGCTGGTGGGGGTTGCTGAGCCATCCCTACGTTTCATCACAGGGCAGTGGCTGGTACTGACATTTTTGCCAAAGGAGTTGCATATCACCAACAGTCTGATTCGTCATCGATTGGATGGTTCTGCAAATAAAGCTGGTTAAGAGTTTTAAGAGACAGGGCCAAAAAATGAGGAGGGGTATCTGGGCAACGACTCTCTAACTGCTTCAGAGCTGAAAAGGGCATTGTCATTAAGGGGCAAAGGGATGATACAGTGAGACTGGCTGTTGTTTTTGGAGAATCTGGCATCTCTGGGTTTCAGAGCTTCTCTGACATTAGAACAATTTGGAGATTTTATGCCTCTGAAAAACAAACCTAATCAGTTAAATTTTATAGAACGCAGTATATCTTTCAGGATTCCCAGGAACACTGTTGGCTGGGATTTCTGGCAGTTTTCAATATCTGGCTGAAACTTGCATAACAGTGACCTCCGGAATGATCTCTCAACTCAATATGAAATCTCTTAGCCATTGAAACTATTTCTTTCCCCCCATTTGGTCAGTTAACCTACAATGCCAGGGCCAGGCTCATCCCCAGAACTTATGTCTTATGAAGCCAGGGCCAGGCTTACACCCCTGGAAATCATGTCCCACGTTGGGGGAAAGTTTAGAGTTTGACTTAGAGAGAGACCACATTTGAACAACAGCAGAGATTTTCTGAGATAACTCTTAGGCACTGTATTAGTTTGCTAGCTGCTGGAATGCAATATACCAGAACTGGAATGGCTTTTAAAAGGGGGAATTTAATAAGTTACAAGTTTACAGTTCAAAGAAAGTGAAAGCATCCATATTAAGGCACCAACAAGAGGTTATCTTCACTCAAGAAAGGCTGATATTGCCTGAACATCTCTGTCAGCTGGGAAGTCATGTTACTGGCATCTGCTGGTGCCTGGCTCCTGGGCCCCATTGCTTTCAGTCTCTATCCATTTAGGGGTTCCTTACTTTACTTCTTTGGAGCTGACTTGCATCTCTTGACTTCCCTTGGCTCTCTCCAGGTTCTGGCTTGCTTAACATCTGATCGGAAGGCACATGGCAACGTCTGCTGGGTTCCAAGCATCTCCAAACATTTGTGTCTCTGCTCTCTGTCGGCCCTGAAGTTTCTGTTGGCTCTCTCTCTGTCAGCTCTGTCATTTCTCCAAAGTGTTTCTCCTTTTAAAGTCTCTAGTAATCTAATCAAGACCCACCTAGAATGGGTGGAGTCACATCTTCAACTAATCAAAAGGTCACACCCACAAGTGGGTGAGTCACACCTCTGTGAAGGTAATCTAATCAAAAGTTTCCAACGTGCATTATTGAATCAGGATGGAAAAAATTGGCTACCTCCGCAGGATTGGGTCAGGATTAAAATATGGCTTTTCTGGGGTACATATACTTTCAAACCAGCACAGACACCAATCATAAGTAGGTTCATTTGCTATTACAGAAATGTTTCATAAGGGCAAGCCTCGAAGTTAAGGTGTTGGCTTATTACATTGGGAGCCCCTCTTGCTTAAAAAAAAAATGTCAGAAATTTCCCAAGTGGGAAGTTTAAAAGTTTTATTTTTCCCAGTCTTTCAAGGAACTTTGCAAACTTTTTTTTTCAGTTTTTGCCCAAAATATTTGGAAATACATCATTGCATAACATTAATTTGTACAGACTATTAAGATTTTATTTTTTATTCCAGGTTTTATATCAAATAAATCTGAATTAGGTTGTTTAAATTAACTGACTAGACAGATTAAATTAAATAGTGTGCTACAGGAAACTTGGACAAAATAAACGTTTTTCTTTTTATCTCACACAAAAGTTAAAGCCTTAAAATACAGATAATATTATTCTTTACCTTGTGTATTGATTTACTTTAGTTTTAACCAGAGCAGTTTCATCATATTTTTAATTAGAGTTTGATTTTTTCAGTCGCTGTATGGACTTATGCTGACTTTCAGAGCTGGAGAATTGAATTTGAGTTTCAGATGTCATACAGACACTTAAATTTCCAAGGAATTATTAGGCTATATAAAAAGTAAAGCATTTTAGAATTTAAAGATAACAGTTAAAGTTTACAATCTGAGCTTTAATTTTTATAAGGATTTTTAAATGAAGCTACTTTTAGAAATAAACACATTAAACAGTTGTTTTATATTAACAAACCATAGCAGAGCTTTTGTTGTTTCTTTTACACACTTACCAGAGTTATGTTTATTAACAGATTAAATATAATATATACCATTGTCCTGCCTTTCTTTTAAAGTTTTTCCTTGTGACAGAAGGAGATCTGACCTATAGCTAACCATATATAGCTACATTAGAAGTATTACTTTTAGAGAAGTATTAGAGAAAAACAGTGCAACTGATAATTTGGCTGTTTCTTTGATCTGTAGCTTTTTAAGAATAATTAAAATTATGACTAACACCACTGTACCATTGCTGAACATCATACAGATTAGTATCAGGATGTAACATGGACAGTGAAAACGTTGTCAGATTTTTAGGAATTTTATACCATTTCTAAATATGTGAATAATATTATTTTGCCTATAAAATTTAAACAGCAATAGGATAGAGAAAATCTCCCTCTGTAGTATTTCCTAAACACTTCCTATGCACTAGGTTAAACTATTTGAGTACCTTATTTGTAGAAGATGAAAGAACAAATTATTTTTAACAGTTTTTTCCCGAACAGTGAGAAGACTTGTCTTCTGAAATAAAAGATAAGAAGGCTAAGGATATTATTCTGATGTTAAAATCTTTGTTTTCTAGACAGAGTACTTGGATGATTAAGAAAAACCTTTTTTAAAAACTTTACATTAAGATAACATATTAAGTATGTTTGTGTTTCTTTCCTGTAATTTTTTTAAATTAATAAAAAAAATTTTTAAAAACCTTTACATTAAGAACAGACTAACGATCCATGTGATTTTAACAGGGAGAAAAACTAACTTAAGTTTTGTGTGAATACCCACCTTGACACAAAAGCTTTCTTTTTAAAGTATAAACAGACTTATTAAATTTTGGTCAGCACTGATTATGACCAACAGAATTCACTTTCATAAATTCCTTTTTTACAGCTCTCTACATTCATTCAGAGCTTATAGTCAACAATGATTATAACAAACAAAATACATTCTGTTAAACTTTCTTTCAGCTTCCATATCCATTCCACCTATAATTTTTATCTATCAGACTGCACATAATTAGAAATAAATTTGATACTAAACTCACAAAGCTTTTGAACCTGCATACTTCCTTCCAATAACAGTATTCATGAAGGGGAGAAAAGATAGATATACTACAAAATAATAGAAGAAGGAAGAAATTTATGCTTGGGTTAGGATCACAGCCATGCATTTATATACTTTATATTCAGAACACACAAATGATTATATTACAATATGCTTAATATTTCTCAGTTTAATTCAGTATTGCCTTAGGCTAGCTTATTTTATCAGTAAGGTTGTATAAATTTAAGAACACACCTGAGCAGAATAAAATTGCGTTTGTTTAATTCAAAATTTACCATAATTTTTCCTTTATCAGAGATTAAAAGAAACCTTTGTTTTCAGAATATCTTAAAATTACAATTTACTTTTTTTTTTTTTTTTTTTCATGGGCAGGCACCGGAAAACAAACCCAGGTCTCCAGCATGGCGGGCAAGAACTCTGCCTGCTGAGCCACCATGGCCTGCCCCAAACAATTTAAAAGTACATTGACATAGGGTGAGCCACTGTGGCTCAGCAGGCAGAGTTCTTGCCTGCCATGCCAGAGACCCAGGTTCGATTCCTGGTGCCTGCCCATGCAAGAAAAAGGAAAAAAAAGTATACTGACTACTAAATTCTGGAAAATACACTGCAGTTGTTTAATTTGTCCCAAGCTTAAAAGCAGGAAAATTTTTCCATATTTCTTAAAGATCTTTTATTTTAGTTACTGAAATTTGATTAGACTTTATTCAGTTACTTCTATTTCAAGGCTATTTACATTTTAATAATGATCTGATTACTACAGTTATCATTGCAAAGGTTTTATTGAAAAAAGTACTCACAAGCATAGCTTATTCTGTGGCATTTTATGCTTACCATTTCTAATCTCCAGGCCATGTAAAAAAAAAAAACAGAATTATAAACCACACCTCACCCTATCTTTCTGTGCCTAGCTGTTCCCCCATAACTGTTTTAGGTGGTTAGGCTTTCAGGCAGGGTTAGGTTGTTCAGAAAAAAATCAGGGTCATGGAGCTTTGATTTGAAAGTTTTAGGTGAGGATCACAGAATTTTGGGAGCTCTTATGCCCTTCTTTAATTATTTCCAATTATTAGATTTATTTTACTAAAAGCTATGGCCAGGACCATTGGAAGAGACCTTTGCTTTTTCCAGAGGCAGCCTGTTAGCAGTTTTCTGCTGCTGTAGGAAAATTCCAGGAACAGTTTCTTTTTAAGTCTAGGTTTGTTTACAGTTATTACAAAACTAAGGTTTCTGAATCTTGCCTTTCAGAGTTTTTTTATTTTTTTCATTTTTCTCTTTTATTTCAGAAGTACCAATTTATATACTTATATGACACCTAATTATTTCTAAGGAGTTCAAATAGAGGTTCTTAAGATTTTTTTTTTTAATTTGCTATTACCATTTAGAGGTATAAGAATATACATTGACTAGATAAACAGACACAAGTAGAAAGTCACACAAGAAATGGAAACACAAGAAATACTTCTGAGAGGGACAACTAAAGGACTGAATACATTATCTTATCCAATTTCTATCTTTTTGTAGAACAATTTTAACTGTACTTGCTTTAATTTTAACTGTAATGGTAGTATTTTCATTTTAAATCATTTTTAAAAATATTTTTATTGAGAAATCTTCAGATACATACATTCCATACATACATTCCATACATGGCATATGGTCAATGGCTCACGATATCATCACATAGTTGCATATTCATCACCATGATCAATTTTTTTAGAACATTTTCTTCACTCCAGAAAAAAAAATAAAAAGAAAAAACTTATACATACAATAATCCTTACCCCTCCCTCTCATTGATCACTAGTATTTCCTTCTACCCAATTTATTTTACTCTTTGTCCCCCTTATTATTTAGTTTTTAAACATTTTTTTAAACACATCTGTCCATATCCTAGATAAAAGGAGCATCAGACACAAGGTTTTCACAATCAAGTCATATTGTAAATGTTATATCTTTAAACAATTATCTTCAAGAATCAAGGCTACTGGAGCACAGCTCAACAGTCTCAGGTACTTCCCTCCAGCCACTACAATACACCATAAACTAAAAAGGGATGTCTATATAATGTATAAGAATAACCTCCAGGATAACCTCTTGACTCTGTTTGAAATCTCTGTCACTGAAACTTTATTTTGTCTCATTTCTCTCTTCCCCCCCTTTTTATTTTTTACATTTTTTACTAATGAAACCAATCAATGTACAACACAAACATTCTTAATGTATGCACATTCTATACTTTATGTGCAATCAGTGGCTCACATTATCATCACAAAGTTGTATATTCATCACTATGATCATTTCTCAGAACATTTACATCACTCTGGAAAAAGAAATAATAAGAAAAAAGATAAAACTCATGCAGAACATACCCTTACCCCTCCCTCTAATTGACCTCTAGTATTTCCCTCTACCCAGTTTATTTTAACATTTGTTCCCCCATTATTTATTTATTTTTAATCCATATTTTTTTTGGTTTTTTGTCTTTTATTTATTTTTTTAATCCATATTTTTTTACTCTGTCCATACCCTAGATCAAAGGAGCATCAGACACAAGGTGTTCACAATCACACAGTTACATTGTAAATATTACATCTTTATTCAATCATCTTCAAGAATCAAGGCTACTGGAACACAGGTCTATAGATTCAGGCACTTCCCTCTAGCCTCTCTAATACACCTTAAACTAAAAAGGGGTTATCTATATAACACGTAGGAATAACCTCCAGGATAACCTCTCATCTGTGTTTGAAATCTCTCAGCCACTGAAACTTCATTTTGTCTCATTTCTCTCTTCCCTGTTTTGGTCAAAAAGGCTTTTTTAATCCTTTGATGCTGGGTTCTGGCTCATCCCAGGATTTGTGTCCCATATTGTCAAGGAGGTTTAGAGCCCTGGGAATCATGTCCCATGTAGAGAGGGAGAGGGCAGTGAGTTTGCTTGCTGTGTTGGCAGAGAGAGAGATAGGCCACATCTGAGCAACAAAAGAGGTTCTCTGGGGGTGACTCTTAGGCCTAATTTTAAGTAGGCTTAGCCTATTCTTTGCGGGGATGTTTCATATGAACAAACCCAAGATTGAGGGTTCAGTCTGTTGTTTTGGTTGTCCCCACTTCTTGTGAGAATATCAGGAATTCTCCAAATGGGGAAGTTGAATTTTCCCCCTTTCTCACCATTCCCCCAAGGGAACTTTGGAAATACTTCATTGTTCACTGCCCAAATTACTCTGGGATTTATCAGGGTATCACACTAATCTGGACAAACCAACAAAATCTCACATCCTATTCAAGATTTCATGTACTTATTGTGTTCAACTAAACTGACTGTACAAATTAAATTAGAAAGTGCACTACCCAAAATATAAATTTTGCACCCAATAAACATCTCTCCCTTGAGTCTCACACAGAATATGAAGTTTTAAAATATGGATGATATCATCCTTCATTTTATTCATTTTGAAGCCAAATTATGTTACAGAAATAAACCCTTTCTTTATAGACTGATGACTAAAATCTTTCTAATTTTCTTTTTTTTTTTTTTTTTTTAACATGAGCAGGCACCGGGAATCGAAGCCGGGTCCTCGGGCATGGCAGGCAAGCATTCTTACCTGCTGAGCCACTGTGGCCCACCCATTTCTAATTTTCAACACAGTCTAAAGTTTCCCTTTTTAAAGAATTTATGTAATCAGTAAACAATTAAGAACATTTGACCAATACAGATGCTGAAACATACTAACAAATTCAAACAGACACTTAAACAGCAAGTAATAACTAGACCAAATACACCAACTAACAAACAGGCGTTTAACACTTAGATTTCACCAGGAGATGCACGGAACACAGTAAGGTACGGGGATTCTTTAATATATCAGGTGGGGGTCAGTAGAGTATGAACTTAGATGCTGTTCACTTTGAGAAAGTTCAGGAAGGAAAAAGGAACGTGGACAAGGGTAGGTCCCTCTGACCCAGACAACTCTCACAAGGTGGCAATAGTTTGGGACTGCATCGATCGTGGCCTCTCCAGGTAAGGAAAGGAAAGGTGAAATTCTGAGGTGGAACCCAAAGACGGTGGAGTGTTGTTTATTGCCTGTGGTTTGGCAGCAGCTTCTGCTCAGCCAGTTGGGGCTGGGTAGGGAGGAAGAGGAGGAGAAGATGGGTCAGAGGAAGGCTGAGATTCTGTGGTGAAATCTGGAGATGGAGGGAGGAGGAGATGGGAGAGGATTATTTTCTAGCTGTGCTACAGTAGCTGCAGCTTGGCCAGAGGGGCTGCTGCATTTTTCCTTTCCCTGAGATGACTTGCTGGTGTTGGTGCTGAGGTCAGGCAAGTGGGTTCATTCCCTCTTATGGAGATTTTGTATCCCTACCTGGTCCCAGGTTTTGGCACCAAAACAATAGGTTTTCGATGGGGAGGGAGGAGAAGAGGCCAAAACTTGATTAAAGGAGCTTTATTGCGAGGCTATGCACAGGTAGGCTAATGCTTAAGATGGAGACAGCCTCAAACTACATTTTAACAAATAGTTACAGAACAATTTTAGGGTTTATTATGGGTTGCCATTCCACTATTTCAGATTTTTCCTTCTAGTTGCTCCAAAAATATTGGAGATTAAAAGAAACATAGATAGAGTGATTCAGCAGTCATACTCATATGTTAAATCCTATTTTCTCTGTTATAACCCCTCCTTCTTTAATCTTTTTCCTAATCTATAGGAATCTTTGGGGAATGCCCATTCTAATTTTTTTCACGTTGAGAAGGTGTGTCAACAATAAAGGATGGGGGATGTAATTAGTTGATATTCTTGGAGAGGCTTGGGCCCTCTGGGTTTCAGGATTTATCTGGCCTAGGAACCTTCTGGAGGTTATAGGTTTCAAGAAAGTAAACTTAGTGAATGAAACTTTCGTAGAGTCTCAGTTAAAGCCCTAGGTGTTCTTAAGAGTTAATGGGGGGTACAAAGGTAGTTCAGTGGTAGAATTCCTGCCTGCCATGTGGGAGACCTGGGTTCAATTCCTGGCCCATGCACGTCCCCAAAACAAACAAGTTAGTAAGCAAAGAAAGAAAGAAAAAAAGAAAAGAAAAATTCAACAAATGGTGCTGCAATAACAATACACTCACATGGAAAAAGAATGAAATGTGACCCCACACCATATAGCATAAAAAAAAAACACAAAAGAGTTCATAGAAATGATGCTGACTGGGGTTTATAGCAGTATCTAACTGAAGCTTGCATAAGAGTAGCCTCCAGAATAGGCTCTTGACTCTATTTGAACTCCTTAGCTACTGGTGCACTATTTTATTATACTTCTTTCCCCCCTTTTTGTCAAGAAGTCATTGTCGATCCCCCAATGCCAGGGTCAGACTCATCCCTGAGTCATGTCCCATGCTGAGAGGGAGATTTGAATGCCATATCCCTGAATATCATATCCCACATAGGGGAGAGAGTACTGATTTTCTTTGCAGCGTTAGGCTTAGAGAGAGAGAGCCCACATCTGAGCAACTAAAGAGGCTTTCTAGAAGCAACTCTTAGGCCTCAGTATAGGTAGCTAAGGATTCCTTTTTAGAGTCTTAATCTAGGCCACACAAGAAACCAATGGCTCTTCCATCCCTGACAATATCTAAGTCAGGGGTTATGACTCAGATGATCTAGAGAACAATCAAATAAGAAACATAAGAGGACAATAGTGAGTGTTGTTGACTGTGGCAAAGTGGAAAAAGAGCATTTCTGACTAAAGAGTGAAGCAGCAGCTTAGCTCCAGCCAATTAGTCTTCATGGGAAATCTACAGCTTCTTAAATGATAGAAACAATTCTAATCTTCTTTCAACACGAATACAGACCAGAATTTGAGGGTTCAACAAAATACATCTGCAAGTCCAACTTTGTTTTCGGACAAGGGCCGCCAGTTTACAACCTGTAGCTAAGTCTTCTCTTTGTTTTCTGTCAGCTGTTATGAACTTGCTCTACTGTGGGTCATTTCATTTGACAAATATTTCAAGAAACAGTCATGCAAACTGCTTTCTAGAATGTTCTGGCTCACGTAGAGAAAGAGGTTCATAGCCCTTCGTTAGTTGATGGTATTCTATGACTCACCCCTTTGCAGTAGCATTATCTGTATGATGTTATCAAAGATTGCTATGTTACAATCACCCACGTTCAGTAGCATGCTGAATCTGTGCTTCCCCTTTCTTGTGTCATTCTTGATTCCTTGTGATTTAAAAGGACACACACAAAGAGTATAGCTATTCAAAGGAGGATTTTTTCTAAATTTGTTTAGCATCATTTTATCACATGCACTTTTGCAAGTATTGTTTAATTTGTTTATCAAACAGTATTTCTGGCATGTGAGAAGCTAGATGTATTCCTCCTCATTTTATACATAAGGAACTGGGGTTAAGAGGGAAAATGACATGTTTTGGGTGAGTATGGTTAAGATTTTACATAATTGTGTATTTCACCAACAATCTTTGTTGGGGGTGATCAGGACAACTTCCTACTCAGAAGTTCCTGGATCTTAAGTGGGGATGAGGGGACCTCCCAGGAGGCCAACTAGGTGTATCCCTTAGCAGAGCTTGGCCTTGGCAGGATCTGACTTGCACTCAGATGGACAACAGAGCATTCTGTTTTCATGGTAAATTTCTCATTACAATAAAATAATATTATAAATTCTCATTATAAACAAATACTCAGATGGACATAGTGTTCCATTTTTTTCCCTTGGGATTTGATTTCCTTACTCGGGAAAAAAAGAATAGAGCTCTCCTATGGCCTTTGGCATTTGCTGGGTGCTAAACACATCCCTGACCCCCTGGTTATTCCAGAGCCACACGGAATTCTCCCTCTACACACACCACAACCAGAACTTTCTCTCCTACCCGAGTCTGGTCTTCAGAGTTAGGAAAACTAGCCATCTGATAGATAACACATTTATCCAGCCCACTTTTGTTTCACAACTAAATTGACCTTTTACAGACTCTAAAGCCAAGGCATGAACAAAGAAATGGCCTCTTTCTCACTGCCCTGCTGTGGTAACAACGCTGAATGCACCATCATTGAGTCATGTGTTACTATATATATATGTGTGTGTGTGTATATGTGTGTGTGTGTGTGTGTGTATGTATTTATTTATATCTCAAACAGAGCCATTGATACAATAATCAAGGTGTTTTATTTTTCATCTGAAATGACGACATTGTCCATGAAAGCCTGTTTTTTTATTGTCCGCCAGGGAGACTGAGAATCTCAGCAGGCTCTACAAGTTTAAAAGCACCTTGGTTTAAAGTAACTGAATTACAACTATAGGAAGCCCCTGTCAAACATCTTATCAAACCCTACACTGTAATACCGCTATGGTGCAGTATTAATTACCATCCCAAACTCAGACCCTGAAGCGCTCAACATTTCCTCGAGTGCATGGAAATTTGTAATAACAACCACTGGTGTATTTGATCAGACAAATGGAGACCGCCGTCTCTGAGCTGATCCAATAAAGTTTGAAAAGAAGGAATAATCAGGGAATTTTCCTTACCAAACAGCAAAATGTACTGTAAAGATAATAAGCAAAATACATAGCTTATAATTCACTCATAAACTAATTATTATTAACCCAAGAAAGCTTATGCCCTAGAAACAGACCCAGGAAAACATGAAAATCTTAGTGAGTATAATGATGATATCACAAATCAGTGAATAAAGGAGGGACAAAGTCACCTCTTCAAAATAAAATTATTTCCAAATGGATTAAAGTGTGCATTAAAGAAAATAGCCAGGAAACAAAACAAAACAAACAGCCAGGAAAAGAATGATAGGTTTCAATCTTTTTAAATACATATTCAATAAAGAGAATTATAAACAACCTTTAAAACTAACAAAAAAGTGGAGAAAATATTTCCAATATATATGACAAAGTGTAATTATCCTTAATATATGAGAGGTTTTTACAAATCAAAATAAACTAGGCAGAGGATTTTTTTAAGTTTACAAAAGAAGAAATATAAATGGTCAATAATTATCAAAAAATGTTCTCCCTCACTAGTGATCAAAGAAATGCAAAGTAAAGCAACAGTAAGACTCATCTTCCCTTCCATAAAAGAGAAAACAGAAAAAGAAAAGAAAAGGAAATTCAACTATTTTAGAAATAATTTTTAATGGAAAAAGGAAAGTAAAAAGACAAAAGAAGATAACATAAAATCATAAAATCAACAAAGGATGACTATCCAGAATACATAAAGAATTCCAAAATATCAATAAGAAAAATACAAACAGCTCATCAGAAAGATGGGAAAAAGATATGATCAGGCATTTCATAGAAGAGCAAAAAAAAAAGCCACATAAAAATACATTCAACTTTATCAGGAGGTAAATGCACATTAAAGCTATGATGAGGTCCTATTTTTCATCCCCACCCGATTGGTAAAAATTTAAAGCTCAGAAGACAAATAGTGTTAATGAGATCGTGTGGCGATGAGGAAACATACAATGCTAATATGAATGTATATTAGTAAGCAGCTTGACATTTTTGAAGGAAGTTGATGATGCGCAAACCCTTTCACAAAGTAATTTCACTTCTAGATCATAAATACCTTAGCCTAAACTTAGAGAAGCTTGAGAAACTCTCACACATGTATTCAAGTCCACAAACATCTCTCACAGAGCACTACTGGATATAACTCATGGTATATAATTTTTTAATGAAAATGAGCAAACTACAGGATATACACAAATATTTGGATAAAATTTAGCAAAATAACTTTAGGTTAAAATAGCAGGATACTACATACAGTATGTGTTCTAGTTTGCTAACTGCCAGAATGCAATATAACAGAAACAGAAGGGCTTCTTCTAATAAAGGGAATTTAATAAGTTGCTAGTTTACAGTTCTAAGGCTGAGGAAATATCCCAATTAAAACAAGTCTATAGAAATGTCCAATCTAAGGCATCCAGGGAAAGATACCTTGGTTCAAGAAAGCCATTGAAGTTCAGGGTTTCTCTCTCAGCTGGAAAGGCACATGGTGAATATGGAGTCTGCTAGCTTCCTCTCCAGGCTTCCTGCTTTATGAAGTTCCCTGGGATGCATTTTCCTTCTTCATCTCCAAAAGTCACTGGCTGGTGGACTCTGTTTTTCATGGTTCTGCGGTATTCTCTGCTCTCTCAGAATCTCGTGGCTTCCTCTCTAGTTGTTCTCTAGCTTTCCCCCAAGTGCTTCTTCTTTTAAAGTCTAGTAAAACCAATCAAGACCTGCCTGGAATGGGTAGGAAGCATGTCTCCACCTACTCAAGTTTAAAACCCATACTTGATGGAGTCACATCTCCATGGGGATAACTTAATCAAGTTTCCAACCTATAGTTCTGAATAGGGATTAGAAGAAACCATTGCTTCCACAAGATCGATTAGGATCAAAACATGGCTTTTCTAGGGTACATAAATCCTCTCAAACCAGCACACATGAGAAGGAAGTTTTCTGAGGTAGAGAGTGTGATTAATATATTAAAAGCTCCTGATACATCAAGACTTCTTTCAGGTGAAACAATCTGGTGGTGAGGAATTTTTTATATTTAAAATTCAAGCAGAGCATGGGGTAGGGCATCTGGGAGAAAAGGCCCCAAACAGAAAAACTGTGGACCTAAATCAGCAGCAGGAGCAACAGTAAAAGCAGTAGCAAGAGGAGCAGCAAGATAAGCATACTTAGAACTAGACCTAAGAGTCACCCCCAGAGAACCTCTTTTGTTGCTCAGTTGTGGCCTCTCTCTCTAAGCCACCTCAACAGGGGAACTCACTGCTGTCCCCTGCCCCTGCATGGGACATGAATCCCAGGGATGTAAATCTCCCTGACAATGTGGAATAGAAATCCTGGAATGAACTGGGACCTGGCATCAGGGGATTGAGAGGAACCTTCCTGGCCAGGGGTGGGAGGAGACAGATGGGAGAAGGTGGAGTTTCAGTGGCTGGGGGTTTTGGGGGAGAGTCGAGAGGTTGTCCTGATTGTTGCTCTTGTGCATTATATAGATGTCTCTTTTTGGTCTGTGGTATGTTGGAGTGACTGCAGCAGGGAGGTGCTGAGGTTGAGCTGTGTTCCAGTAGCCTTGATTCTTGATGATGAGTGTATAAAAATATAACGTTTACAATGTGACTGTGTGATTGTGAAAACCTCATGGCTAGGATGCTCCTTTTATCCAGGGTATGGACAGATGAGTAAAAAAAAATGGATTAAAAAAATAAATAAATAATAAGGGGGACAAAGGGTAAAATAAATTGGGCAGATGCAAATAGTAGTGGTCAGTGAGAGGGAGGAAGGAGTAAAGAGAATGGGATGTAAATGTTTTTTCTTTTTTCTTTTTATTTCTTTTTCTGGAGTGATGCAAATATTTGGAAAAAAAGATCATGGTGATGAATACACAAGTAGATGATGATATTGTGAACCATTGATTGTGTGCCATTTATGGAAAGTATGTGTGTGAAATTTCTCAATAACAATACTAAAAAAAAAAAAAGAATCAAGGCTACTGGAGCAGAGCTCAACAGATTCAGCTGCTTCACTCTGGTCACTCCAAACCGCATGGACTGGGGGAGGGTGGGTGTCTATGTAGTGCATGAGAATGGCCTCTGGAGTGACCTCTCAGCTCTGTTTGAAGTCTCTTGACCACTGGGACTTTATTTTGTCTCATTTCTTTCTTCCCACTTTTGGTCAAGAAGGCTTTCTCGCTCCCATAATGCCGGGTCCCGACTCATCCTAGGAGTTCTGTCCCACGTTGCCAGGGAGATTTACACCGCTGAAGTCACGTCCCACATTGGGGGTGGAGTGGGGCGGGCAGTGAGTTCTACAGTAATTTGTTGTGGAATAACAGAGAACTAATACATATGCTGCTGATTTCCAAGAAGGTTTTGAAATTGCATATAGGTAAACACATAGCTATGAACTTAACGAGAAGCTATTAGAATGAGATTCGAACAATGAAAGTAACCAAGGGCCAGGTACCGGGAGAAGTCTGACTGTATCAGAAAACCTGGTTGAAGACAAAAGCTCTAGGTTTCTTGGAGGCCAAGGCAAAAAAGGAAACCTAATTATATAAAAATTAATTTTTTTTAATCTGAAAGAGGATATGCATTTGCTGTGCCTTTAGATAAACAACATCACACAGCCTAGTGGGTAAGCATATCAGTCGGTGTTCTAGTTTGCTAGCTGCCAGAATGCAATATACCAGAGACAGAATGGTTTTTAAAATCAGGAATTTAATAAGTTGCTAGTTTACAGTTCTAAGGCCAAGAAAATGTCCCAATTAAAACAAGTCTATAGAAATGTCCAATCTAAGGCATCCAGGTTCAAGAAGGCCAATGAAATGCAAGGTTTCTCTCTTGAGTGGAAAAGCACGTGGCAAATACAGCGTCATCTGCTAGCTTTCTCTCCTGGCTTCCCAAGAGGCGTTTTCCTTCTTCATCTCCAAAGGTTGCTGGCTGGTGGACTCTGCTTCTCATGGCTACGTCATTCTACTCTGCTCTCTCAGAACTTCCTTTTCTCCAAAGTGTCTCCTCTTTTACAGGATTCCAATAAACTAATCAAGACTCACCCGAATGCGTGGAGACACATCTCCACCTAATCCAGCTTAACAACCACTCTTGATTGAGTCTCCAGGGAGATGATCTAATTACAGTTTCAAACATACAGTACTGAATAGGGATTAGAAGAAATGGCTGCCTTTACAAAATGGGATTAGGATTAAAACATGGCTTCTCTAGGGGACATACATCCTTTCAAAGTGGCACAGTTGCAATCTTGCAGACTCTCCACCTTCTGCAGCACACACTGGGCATGTGTGAACTGGTGAACCCAGGAGTGCATACAGTGCACTTAACACACACAATTGACACACCTGATGGTTTTCGGGAACTCTTGGCATCACAAAAACAGGCACTGTATATTAACTATTTCTTTAACTTTTCACAGAGGCAATACATCCACTAGATTAAAAGTGAAAAGAGTTTAAAAAGGGTTTTTAGAGAAAAGTCTCCATCCCAACCCTGTCCCTCACTATTCAACTCTGTTGCCCAAGGACCACCCTCTGTGTTTGATTTCTCGTTTAAACATCCAGGGACATTTTATACATACACAAACAAATCGCACATGTTTCCCCACAATAGTAGCATACTATTGGCACTGTTCCCCAGTGTACTTTTTATTATTTACTATTGATATTTGACTTCAAAATAACATTCCCCCCTAGGTATCACAATTTTTAATTTTCTGTGTTTTTATTATTCAAAATTTTGAAAATATAAAAAAGTATCAAGAAAACAAACAGGCTTTGTAATCCCACCATATGTTAAAAAATATGGTTTGGGCATATTCTTTCCTGTCTTTTTGCTATGAATATGCATGCATATATTGTTTAATTTTTTAAATAAAACTTGAACCAAACTTTTAACTAAAAAAAAAAAAGAAGAAGAGTAGCAAAAAAGAGGCACACAAGCAAAAGGAAGAAAGTGTCAGCTAAGCCCAGGAAAAAGTTAGTCCGCAAATCGCTCATGGATACTCTCTGGGCAAAGTTTACATTAAACGATTGCCCCACTGCACAAGATTAGCTATCACTTTCATTTCAGTTTGGCGTGACAGATAAACAGACAAGTCAATGGTTTTATAAAATGAGGAAAAAGTATGATAAAGAAATGTCCATGGTCAGCATTGTGCCAAAGAGTACAGAATGGTTGTAACCAAATAGCAAATTCCACATTACAGCATGCAATAACAAGGACATATGCAGAAATGTGTTACTAAATAACCCATGTGTCAAATTACTGATTAACTTACTTCGAAAGGAAAAACCCTTTTGTTTTAAATCTGGAACTATTTCTCTCTCCCTCTATATTTATAGACTTCCTGGAAAATATTAAAATATCATAAACAAACAAACAAAATGACGTGTCCAGGTGAAGCATAACAAAAGGTGCTGAATGTATTTTCGGTGATTGTCTTTGGCACAGCCTCTACTGACAGAACCTTATTTGATTTTGATTTTGGAAGGAGCTACATTAAGAAAATATGTCAAATAGCGCTGGTCTGGTTATGGAGCAAATTTTTCGGTATTATCTCACTTGATCACCATTCTAACCCATATATGAGGAAATTGAATTGGTAGGAAACATTGTGACTTATTTAGAAGTAATTGTTTCTAAATGTCTGAGCCTGAATTCCTACTCCCATCTCTCAACTTTAATCCCTATGTGTTTTCAAGCATAACGAGAAAGATCCCAGGATATCTCAATTTGTACATTATATGTAATGTTTGCATACTCTTAACGCTTGCTATCAAAATTTCAACACAATATCATTTCTAATGATTTTTCTTTTATTTTCAAGCAGTTGGATGTTTACCAAAAAATCATGCATGAAGTACAGTTTCCAGATTACACACACAGAGTTTCTAATGTCATCATCTGTTTGGAACTTTTCAAATCTGATTTAGGAAGATCTACCTGTACCTCCTGGAAATTGTTTTCTAGAGCTAACATATTGTGACATTTTGGGAGACATTTTATATGACTTTATTCTCACGTATAAATGTAGTTCTAGGTGCATAAACATGAAAATATAAACAATAGTTAATTCTGGGAAGTCGAAGTGCAGGAAGAAAGTTCCAAGAAGATTCTCAACATTATATTTTTATCTTACTGTGGTGTTTGAGGTTTTCATAATGTAAGCGTATTCCTTTTATTTAAGGAAAAAACATCAATAAAGAAATTGTTAACCTCAAAAAAAATTTAAGTTTTGTTTTTCACATTTGGGTCTTTATAAAGTAAAGTAGGGATCTAAATTTTTCCCATTTGGATTGTTATTCCAGATTAATTTATTAAATAACTCATCCTTTCCCTGCTGATTTGTAGTGTCACATCTGTGAAGAACAATTTGCATATATCTGAAAGTCTGGTTCTGGGTTTTTTTTCCATTACATTGGTCGATTTCTCTATCCCCACACCAAAATCACATCATTTTACTACTACAGCTTTGTGTTAAAACTTGATTTCTGGAAAATCAAATTTCCTTTCTTTTTCAGAATAGTCTTGGTTATTTTTGGCCCTTTATTCTTCCATGTGAATTTTAGGATAACCTGGCAAAGTTTCTCTAAAACAGCCCTTAGAATTTTGATCAAAATTGAAGTGAATTTATACAATTAGTAACCTAATGCAGAAGAATATCACTGATTTTTTAAATGTTTATCTTGGATCCAGCAATTTTACCTAACTCTCTTATTAGTTCTAATACATTGTTTATACTTTCTCTTGGATTTACTACTTAGTTAATCAATATCTTTAAAAAGAAAGTCTTGGTTCTTTCTTTCCAATTATGTTCTCATTTAAAAAAATCTCATGGCATTGTTCATGACATCTAATAAATGGTTAAGAGTTGGATTTCCTTGTTTCATGTTGTTATTTATACAGACAAAAAAATTGGAAACCATTATAAATATCCAACAATAGGGAAATGGTTATAAAAGTTACGATACATCCTTATAATGACATTCTGCCACTTTAAAATTTCAATTTGAAAAACTATTTAAATTGTTAAAACACTTGCAATAAAATGTTATATGAAAAATTCATTACATCACACTATATATATATAGCATTATTCAAGTTTTGTAAGTAAAATATTTTGTATATATGAATAAGCTATATATCATATGTTTTGTGTTAAATAAGTTACTCATGTCCTCAATTTTCAAGATTTATAGGATTATGTTTTCCTGTAATATCCAAATATAAATCCATGCTTCCATCCTACGGGAGAATAAGTCCGATCCCTTCACCAGTTATTTCTGGTGCTTTTCAGTGTCCTGATCTTTGTTTTCCAAATTTCAGGCTTGACTGTCGCACCACGCTTCATCTTCAGTCATTTTTGCCTATTTCATCTTTCCTTCTTTATGCTACTCCATCTCTCCTTAGTCCACTTAACCCACAAACATGGATACAACCCTACATCCTCTATTCTTCAGAGACCAGACAGAAGAGGTTCTTTTTTTTTTCACTTTTAATTTTGAAATAATTTCAAACTTACAGAACAGTTGCAAAAATTATACAAAACCAATATAGAATGCAACTAGGTGAATGCATCTTGAGGAAAGTATACTAAATGAAATGTCAGAAACAAAAAGATAAATATTATCATGCCTCAGTCATATGGAATAACTACAATACAGACGTGGAGAATAGAAGTGGAGAGCATGGGTTATGAGGTTGGGGACTATTGTAAAGGTTCCTAGATTGTAAGCTCTTACAGCAGTCACATCTATACCAGAGTGGAAACTATTTTTTCTAAATTCTGAGAAGCTGAGTTATTTGTGTATAACCTGGTCACTCTCTAGAACTTCAGGTGTTTGTGTGACACCTAAGACTCAGAGTTAGAGCCCTAATGCTATGAAAGGCAGCATTATCCCATACAGCAATGTTTTAAAAGTTGGAAAAGTGATCAGAGTTCAACTAGAGATATGAATGAAGCTGATCTGGATGGGACAAAGGTAAATCAAAATACAGCATATAGAATGAGATAGTCTACATATTTTTTTGTATACTTTATGGTGAGGTCACATTTCATTATTTTTCCATGTGTGTCCCATTATTGCAGCACCATTTGTTCCATTTTTGTTTGTTTATTTTGCTTGTTTGTATGTTTTTTGGGAAGTGCATGGACCGGGAATCGAACCCAGGTCCCCCACATGACAGGTGAGAATTCTACCACTGAACTAACCTTGCACCCCTTATAGTCTACATTTTAAAATTTCAACTTCTGTGTGAGACCATAGGAAGAGATGTTGATTTCATGCAAAAATTTATATTTTTGGTAGCACATTATCTAATTTAACTGGTATGGTCAGTTTATTTGAACACTATAATTACATGGAATCTTGAATAGGGAGTACGATCTTATTGTACAGGTTAGTGTGATGCCCCGATATATCCCAGAGTTATTTGGGCAGAGGATAAAAAAGTATTTGCAAAGTCCCCTTGGGGGACTTTGGAGAAAGGAGGAAATATTAAACATCTCCATCTGGGGAATTCCTGATTTTCTTGCAAGTAGTGGGGACAACCAATTCGATAGGCTGAGCCCTCGATCTTGAGGTTCATCCCTATGTAACTTATTCCTGCAAAGAGGAAGCTAAGCCTACTGATAATTATGCTTAAGAGTCACCCCCAAAGAAGCTCTTTTGTTGCTCAGATGTGGCCTCTCTCAGCCAACTCGGCAGGTGAACTCACTGCCTCCCCCACCCCACACACACATAGAACATGACTCCCAGGGGTGTAAATCTCCCTGGCAATGTGGGACAGAACTTCCAGGAGTGAGCCAGAACCTGACATCATGGAATTGAGAAAGCCTTCTTGACCAAAAGGGGGAAGAGAGAAATGAGACAAAACAAAGTTTCAGTGGCTGGGAGATTTCAAACAGAGTTGAGAGGTTATCCTGGAGGTTTTCCTTATGCATTGTATAGATATCCCTTTTTTAGTTTATAGTGTATTGGAGTGGCTGGAGGGAAGTACCAGAAACTGTTTAACTGTATTCCAGTAGCCTTGATTCTTGAAGATGATTGTATTAACTATATAGCTTTTCCAATGTGACCATGTGATTGTGAAAACCTCAAATCTGATGCTCTCTTTATGCATGGTATGGACAGATGAGTAAAAGAATAAGGACAAAAATAAATAAATAGTAGGGGAGATAAGGGATTAAAAAATGGGTAGATAACAATACTAGTGGTCAATAAAAGGGACAGGTATGGGGCATGGAATGTATGACCTTTTTTCTTTTTCTGGAATGATGCAAATGCTCTAAAAATGATCATGATGCTGAATATACAACTATGTGATGATATTGTGAGCCCCTAATTGTGTACATTGGATAAACTATATGTATGGTGTGTGAAGATATCTCAATAAAAATATTTTTTAAAAGAACAATACAGGGCAGGCCACGGTGGCTCAGCGGCAAGAATGCTTGCCTGCCATGCCAGAGGACCTGGGTTTGATTCCTGGTGCCTGCCCATGTTAAAAAAAAAAAAAGAAAAAAAGAACAATACAGAGAACTCCAATATGCCCCCTACCCATATACCCAGATTTACCATTTTTTAAACATTTTGCCACATTTGTTATATCATCCTATTATCATCTGTCTACCTATATCTATCATCTGTATAACTGTCTTAATATTTTGTACCCACTGGAGAATAGGTTATATACATCATGCTCCTTGAACACTTGATGTTTCCATGAGTATCTCCTAAGAACAAGGATATTCACTTATGTATCTACCTTACATAGAATTGTCCATTTCAAGAAATTTAACATCGATATAAAGCTTACATTCTATATTCCACTTTTTTCGTATATCCCAATAATGACCTTTTGGACATTTTCTCCTCCATTGTTTGATCTAGTCCAGAATCATGTATTGTATTTAATTGTCCTTGCCTTTTTTGTCTCTTTATTTCTTTTTTTTAAATTGTGGGAACATATGCACAATATAAAATCACCCATCTCAACCACTCCCAAGCTTACAATTCAATGGGTTAATCACATTCACAATGTTATGATGCCATCCCTGCCATCTATTACCAGAACTTTTCCATTATCCCAAACAGAAACCCTGCACCCATTACCCTCTTCACACCTCTAATAACTTATACTTTACTTTCTGTTTCTATGAATTTGTGTGTTCTAGTTATTTCATGTAAGTGGAATCATGTAATATCTGTACTTTCAGGTTTGAGTCCCTGCTTTCAACTATTTTTGGGTACATACTAGAAATGGGGTAGCCAAATCATATGATAGTCTATGTTTAACTTTTTTAAGAACCACCAAACTGTTTTCCACAATAGCT
This sequence comes from Myrmecophaga tridactyla, assembly GCA_004026745.1. Taxonomy (NCBI): domain Eukaryota; kingdom Metazoa; phylum Chordata; class Mammalia; order Pilosa; family Myrmecophagidae; genus Myrmecophaga; species Myrmecophaga tridactyla. The sequence goes on along the minus strand of PVIY010005976.1, from coordinate 23,187 downwards.
ACACCATTCTACATTCCCATTAATAACGTACCAGGATGTATATATTTCCTTGCTTCCTCATCAGCATGCATTCTTTTCTTTTCTTTTTGTTAATAACAGACATTCCAGTTGGAATGAGATGATATCTCTTTGGGATTTTGATTTGTATTTCCTTAATGATTTATGATATTGAGCATCTTTTCATGTGCTCATTGGCCATTTGCATATCTTCTTTGGAGAAATGTCTATTCAAGTCCTTTGCCCATTTTAAATTGGGTTGTTAATCTTTTCATTTTTGAGTTATAGTATTTATTTATATTTTCTGGATATTAAACTCTTGCCAGGTATGTGGTTTCCAAATAGAATCACCCATTCTGTTGGTAGCTGTGATGGTTTGAAGCTGTATCTACCCCTAGAAAATATCATATTCTTAAAGCTAATCCATTCCTGTGGGTGGAGAACTGTTGTGGCTGAAATATTTTTATTAGATTTTTTTCAGTTGAGGCATGCCCCAGGTGCATCCTAATCCTCTTACTGGAGTCCTTTATAAGAGGATAAAAAAAGTCAGAAAGAAGACAGAAAAAAACAGAGAAGCTGAAAGAGAAGGACACACAGAAAAGAGAGAAACAACAGAAACAGAGAGGAAGCCACTGAAGCCAGAGCTGGAAGCAGTGAAATCCAGGAGAGAAGGGAGAGACCAGCACACTGAGCTTCCTGTGTGACACTGTCTTCAGAGTCCAGGTGTCATTTTTTTTTTTTAACATGGGCAGGCACCGGGAATCAAACCCGGGTCCTCTGGCATGGCAGGCAAGCATTCTTGCCTGCTGAGCCACCGTGGCCCGCCCTCCAGGTGTTATCTTGACGATGTGCTGATTTGGACATTTTCACAGCCTCGGAACTGTAAACCCCGTAAGTTAATATATCCCCGTTCTTAAACGCTAATCCATTTCTGATCTATTCCATTTCATCAGCTTTAGCAAACTAAAACTAAAAACTTTTCACTTCCTTGTTTATGTCCTTTGAAGAACAAAACTTTTTAATTGTGATGGAGTTCAATTTATTTTTTTTTTCTTTTGTTACTTGTGCTTTTGGTGTAAAGTTTAAGAATCTACAGCCTAATAGAAGGTCCTAAAAATATTTTTCTATGTTTTATGGTTTTAGCTCTTATATTTAGGTCAATGGTTCATTATGATTAAATTTTCTAAATGGTATGAAGTAGAGGTCCACGTTCATTCTTTTTGCAAGGGTATCCAGTTTTTCCGGTGTCATTTGTTGAAAACTGTTCTTTCCCTTTTGAGTAGACTTGGCACTCTTGTCAAAAATCAGTTGGCCATAGATTTGTGGGTTTATTTCTGAACTCGCAATCCCATTTCATTGGTCTATATGTCTGTCCTTGTGCCAGTACCACACTATTTCAATCACTATAGCTTTGTAATAAGCTTTGAAATCACGAAGTGTGGGTCCTCCGAATTCATTCTTTTGTAAGATGGTTTTTTGCCTATTTGTGGTCTCTTGCCCTTCCATATGAATTTGATGATAGCTTTTCTATTTCTGCAAAAAAAAAGGCTTCTGGAGTTTTCATTGAGATTGCATAGAATCTGTTAAATGCTTTGGGTAGTGTTAACATCTTAATGCTATTTAATCTTCCAATACATGAGCACAGAATATCTTTGCATTTATTTAGGCCTTCTTTAATTTCTTTTAATTATGATTTATAGTTTTCCATGTACAGGTCCTTTACATCCTTGGTTAAATTTATTCCTAAATATTTTATTCTCTTAGTTGCTATTATAAATTGAATTGTTTTTATTTTTGTGTGTGGGGGGGTTTGTTTGTTTGCTTTTCAGATCATTCATTGCTAGCCTTTAGAAACACCACTAATTTTTGTGTCTCAATTTTGTACCTTACCACATTGCTGAGTTTATGTATTATCTCTTATAGCTTTTTTGTAGATTCTCTGAGATTTTCTATACATAAAATCATGTCATCTGAAAATAGGGATAGTTTTACTTCTTCCTTTCCAATTTGGATTCCTTTTATTTTCTTTTTCTTACCTAATTGCTATGGCTGACACAAAGAGAGGACTTTGTGGTTTAATAAACCTAACAGTGGATTAAGGATAGCATCACCAAATTACAAGGCAGGAAAAGGAAACACAAAATCAGAATTCCTGTTTCACTGCTTTTAAAACCTATTAGAGGGCGGCTGCCGTGGCTCAGCAGGCAGAGCTCCGACCTGCCGTGCTGGAGGTCTGGAGTTCGATCCCTGGTGCCTCCTGCCCATATGCAAATTAAAAAAAAAAAGAATAAAACCTATTAGACATGCTTGTTCAGGGAGCTAACAAAGAGCTATATTGTTCGTTAGCTCCCCGCACCACACTGAAGGATATACTTCTCCCAACTGGAGGTTGCTCTTGCATGCTCTCACTCTTTCTTCTCCCTCTCTCTGGAGAGCAGTCTTGTGTCTGAACATGCTGAAGTAACCAAAATCAAGCCAGCATCACAATGATTTCTCAGGGCTACACCTAGTCCACAATGAAGACTGCCTTCACCTTACTAAACATCTCAGTTAACACCTTAATCTAAAGAGGAAACGGGCTCTGGAGTTGGAATGACAAAGTTCAAATCCCAGATCCACCTGTGATCTTGGACAATTTGTTTAACCTTTCTGTGCCTCAGTTACTCAGCTGCAAAATGGGGATAACAGTAAAACACACCTCACTGTGAGGATTAAATAGGATAATGTATTTTGGGTTTTTTGGGGTGCATGGTACAGGAATCGAACCCGGGTCTCCTATATGGATGATGTATTTTTAAAAAGACATTCTAGCATTTAGACAATGTTATCTGCTGCTATTTGGATTACCGTATGTTCTAGTCTGCTAGCTGCCAGAATGCAATATACCAGAAACAGAATGGCTTTTAAAAAGGGGAATTTAATAAGTTGCTAGTTTACAGTTCTAAGGCTGAGAAAATGTCCCAATTACAACAAGTCTATAGAAATGTCCAATCAAAGGCATCCCGAGAAAGATACCTTGGTTCAAGCAGGCTGATGAAGTTCAGGGTTTCTCTCTAGTGGGAAGGCACATGGTGAACACAGTCACAGTTTCTCAGCTGAAGGGCACATGGTGAACACGGTCAGGGTTCCTCTCTCATCTGGAAGGGCACATGGTGACACAGCATCATCTGCTAGCTTCTTCTCCTGGCTTCCTGTGTCAGGAAGCTCCCCGGGAGGCATTCTGCTTCTTCATCTCCGAAGGTCGCTGGCTGGTGGACTTCTGCTTCTCGTGGCTATGTCGTTCTGCTCTGCTCTCTCTGAATCTCTCATTCTCCAAAAGGTTTCCTCTTTTATAGGACTTAAGAAACTAATCGAAACCCACCCAAATGGGTGGAGACATGTCGTCACCTAATCCAGTTTAACAACCACTCTTGATTAAATCACGTCTCCAGGAAGATGATCTGAATACAGTTTCAAACATACAGTATTGAATAGGGATTATTCTGCCTTTATGAAATGGGATTTTGATTAAAGCATGGCTTTTCTAGGGTACATACATCCTTTCAAAGCAACACATCCTATAAACTAGTAGTAATATAGTAGTAGAATTTCTTTACCAATATTGAGGGCTACAGTATGAAAGAGACTCTTGCTTACCTTGTATCTAATGAGTGGCTCTTCTCAGAAGGAGAGTCTGGCTCTACAACATATTCTGCTCTACAGCATTACAGACACAAAGGGTTCAGAAATATTCTCAGAGTACCCTGCAAAATTAATATATAGCATCTCAAAAAGAAAGGAAATAGCAAAGTAAATAAACCAAAATAGTGTTAGCAGATTATTTCTAATTAATGGGATTATGGATAATTTTTACATTTATTTTAAATGTTTGTGTGCTTTCTAAATAATCCACTATGAGTATTTATTGCTTTTATAATATGAAAAAGGAACATTATAGAAGAGAGAGAGAAAGCGCTCTTCTACACCATAGATTAGATGGTTTATTACAATTTACTTGATTACCAAAATTCTACAGTGAAATATGATTTAGGTCTGAATAAAGAGAACATTCATCTGGGTGTTCAGTGTAGGCAAAACTTTGCCATTGTATGGCCACGGTGCTCCCCTGGGAGTGCCCTAGGAGCTGTCGGCAGCTGCCCCTTAGCATATGTAATTAGAGTTCTTTCCTGCAGGGCAGAGTCAGCTCTGCACATGAACTTGTAGCCGAGACCAGGTCCTCATCCCTCTTTGCAGCTGATGTGTCATCATTCGTGCTGGCTTCAAGAGCAGAGTGCAAAAACTGCCTTAGCAGAATCTTACATGAATTGCCCAAAACAATAGTGCTACTGCTTACTGTATTTATCATTGAAGTACATAGCAGAAGTTACTTTAAGATGGGGAAAATAATCCAGTTGGAGATTAATGGCACGTGTTCTTTTGCCCTCATAAATATGACAATTAAGATGAATCAGAAAACCTCTGATTTTTGAGTTAGTTCTGTTCTCCTTGGGGAAAAAAAAATAATTTGGGGCACTTTATTCGTCCTACTGCTCTTTGAAAAAAAATGGTGATGTTTTCATTACTGGATTTCACCATAGAATAGAATCCTAGAAATATCTATTAACAAACACTGACAAAGGGCAAACAGATAATAAGCGCATAGAAAACATGGTAATTTGACACAGATAAGCATCTCCCAAAATGTGTTCCTCAGATATGCTGTGTCCTCAATATACATCTTCAAGAAAAGGATTCCATAGTCAAACAATTTTGAAAAAGATTGTGTAACCTTTTTCCTAGAGATGTAGATTCTTATTAAAGGTCTGAGCAATTCTTAAATAGTCTGTTTAAATTTGTTAAACCATCTTTCCTTAAATATATTTCATTAAGAAATTGTTCTCCAGACTTGTCTCAATATCTTCTAGCAATTGGGTTCCACAGAACACACTTTGCGAAGCATGGGTTGGGCAATTAATACATTTGTGAAATCACACAAGTTCCTTGATAACATGCACATATGACCTTAGATCATTTTTGCAAGTTTTTTTATTGTGGTAACAAATATACAACTCAAAATTTCCCATTTTTACTCCCCAAAAGCATACAATTCAGTAATATTAGTTACATTTACAATATTGTGCTACTATCAAATCTGTTTTAGCTTCCTTGATGCTAAAAAAGCAAATAGCATGCAATAGATTAACTTAAACAATAAGAATTTACTGGCTCATGGTTTTGAGGCTTAAAAGTCCCAATCAAGTCATCATCAAGGTGTTGCTTTCTTCCCAAAGACTGGATTTCTGGAGCTGGCTTCCAGTGATCCTTGGTCCTTGGCTTTATCACATAGCAATATATGTGGTGATCTCTCCTGACTTCTCCCTTCCCTTTGAAATTCCAGTGACTTTCAGCTTCTTACTTCCCATGGCTTTCCCTCTAACTGTCTGAATTTCATTCTGTTTATAAAAAATGCCAATAATAGGATTAAGACCCATTTGATTGAGCTGGATCACATCTTAACTGAAATAATCTCATCAAAAGGTCCTATAACTCTCTTTTCCTGCTCCATCTCCTCTCTGCCTCTGATAATCTATAAATATTATCTGCACTTATGAAGTTTGCTGCTTCCAGGTATTTCATATAAGCAAGATCATATATTTGTCATTTTTGTCTGGCTTATTTCATTTGACATGATGTCTTTAAGGTTCATCCAATATTGCAGCATCTATCAGAACTTCATTCCTTTGTACAGCTAAATAATATTTCATTGAGTGTATATACTACATCTTGCTTATCCATTCATCTGTTGATGGACATTTTGGTTGCTTCCACCTTTTGACTATTGTCAATAATGCTGCTATGAACATTGGTGTACAAATATCTGTTTGAGTCTCTGCTCTCAATTCTTTGGGGGTATATATCAAGAAGTAAGATTACTGGGTATCTTGGTTTGAAACTGTTATGTACCCCAGAAAAGCCATATTCTTTTAATCCTAATCCAATCTTGTGGGGAGAGGCTTATTGTTTGGGTGGGATCTTTGGATTAAGTTGTTTCCATAGAGATGCTACCCATGGGGGGTAGGACCTTATGATTAGATTATTTCCATAGAATGTGACCCCCACCCATTCAAGGTGGATATGAGGCCCCACCCATTCAAGTTGGGTTTTCATTAGCTTACTGGAGTCTTTTAAGAGGGTAACATTTTGGAGAAAGCTCAGACACAGACGTTTGGAGATGCTGAGAGAGATGACACAGAAAGCAGAGAGATGAAACCAGACACAGATATTTTGGAGACACATAAGTATTTAATCCAGAGAGATTCATACTATTTATTTCAGAGCCAAGGTGATTTCCTTCAGCAACCTGTATAGCAGTTAGTAGGCTAAACGGCAAAGTTAGCAAGATGTTAAAAGAGTTATTTCTACTTGGTGACAGACCCCATTTGATTGTCTTAAGTGTGTCTGGCTTCTAGAATGTGCTTTTGTTTCAAATGATTATGAATGTTCCAAGTGGGCTCATTGCAGCCACCTGGCTTAAGGACTAAAAGGCACTTTGGAAATCAAATTTCAGGAGAGAAGATTGGTTTGAGAAGCAATGAACAAGGAGAAATCTTCTCTTTGCTGTGTGTCAAAGTTTATCCTCATTATATTATGGTAGGAAGAAAAGAACAAATTAAGACATTTAACTGCTTAAAATTTGAAGTTCAATTGCATTTAACACCACAAATCTTATTATAGGACCTGTGGACTTACCTTTTCCGTGTGTGAAATCTGGTATGTGTTAGCAAACTTTTTTTTTTTCAATTGTAGAATGGATCTGGGTTAAGTGTAGAAACACTGCTACATGTTCTTTGCTGTATCAGAGAAGATCCTGGAGATCTAAAGAGTTTTAAAATTAGATAAAAAGTCCTTGAAAATGGGAAGACCTTAAAATGACCTTCTTACCTGTCCATCATTGGTGCTCCAGCATGCTTTAAATTAATAGCAATTATATGACAGTCCAAATTCTAACTTTTAATATAAGAGGTCACTCAAATGCTCAAACTATCCTTTCAAATTGGCTCTCATAATGAAAGAACCATTAAGGGCTTAGTGATGTTCCAAGAACTCTTCATCCAAAAAAAAAAAAATTGGCTCTTTTCTTTGGCCAGTAACCCAAGTTTTAATTGAATTTTGATGAGATGATGGATGTTGTACTGTATTCCAAGTCTATATGCTAAATTAACAAGGCTGTCTGCTTAGTCTCCTCTTTTGAAGGCACACTGAGACAAGTTTCTGCTAATTCATTTATATAAAGCATGATGTGGAGCGCTCAAATTCTTGTTTGGTGCCTGGAATTGCCATTTCCTCCAGGCTAGAACTATGCTGGATTACAAACCCTCTGATTTGAAGAACTCCTAGCTGAATGATATTCAATCAGCCAGGAAGAATAAATTCCAATATTTCAAAAGAATCCACTGAAGCAGTTAGAACTTCCTAACAATATTTCTAGAGACTTATTCATGCATCTCCTTATGTGAAGAATATACCTCCAATCTTGAGTGCAGGTAGTTCATATTTGTCTACAAAATAAGAGTGATGAATGGAGCAATCAAGAAAAATAGGTAATTTCAGCAAATTCTGGAACACAATTATTCATTCATTTCCTAAGCTTTGTGCTTTAGAGAACTTGAGGTTTAAACTACATAACTCAGCTACTTTTTGTTCTGAATAATTTCAAAGCCACAGTCTTGAATACTAACCCACCCCTTATAAATATGAGGACTCAAGAGTATTGCAGATTATTCCTATTTTGCTATTTGGAATTTTGATTTTTTTTTTACATTTTGACCTAAAAGTTGTTTCACTTTTTAAATTTCTAGGTGCAATAGACCTACCCAATTAATAAAAATAAAATATAAGTTGGTTCCTCTTTGTGGGACAAAAATAGCACAGCAAATTGCAACTATCCACTTCCTGCAGGCTGGAGAGGTCCAATATTAGGTTAAAGAAGCTCAAACAATATGGTCTGGACTTGAGGCATGTCAGCCACAAGATTCCCAGGTGACCATGCCAGACACAGGCCCAGGACTTGGGTTTGCTCCAGGAGAAAGTGATCCCCAGGCATCTTAGAATGAGGTCCAAACTTCAGACAACTCCTTATATATATCTTGGTCCAGACCTCATCATTTGATAGACCTACTACCAACACACATTTTTGTGCTTTGATTTTCTGTGCTATTTGTGCTTTGATTTTCTGTGATACTAACCCAATTTCTTTTATTTAAATGCCCCAATAGAAGCACAAATACAGATCTTCAGTAATGAGGTACTTAGTCATGTTTGGGATAGAGTGAAAAGTGTAGAATAGTATGGCCAGAAAGCCAAGATTCTCCCCTTTTCTCAAGTACAGGAGCTATCATTAACATTTAATTGAAAACACTGAACAAGGACTTCACTTGTGCCCAGTGCTTGTATATCCCATCAATGATCAAGTAAATCACATTTTCTCTGAGTCTTATATTCGTTGAGTATATTATGACAGGTTTAGATAAAATAATTGTTAAGGTCCCTTCTACCTCTGCATTCTATTAATTATTGTATTGCCACTTCTTATTGTTAAATACTATTCTCATTGCAAAATAAAAATTCAAAAGCCACAAACACACACACACACACACAAAATGTAGTTCATACATAATCCTAGCACCTAAGGAAAACTACTCTACATTTTTTGGAATATAGCCTGCATTTTAATGTGATAAGCAACTTTGTCTGAAATGTTTATTTTGTATCCAACCTTTTTTCAAAGAGAACTTGGAGTAGCTTCCCACAGGTGCCTAGATTCAAAAGAATTGCTGAAATAGGGCTAAAAACAGAAGGGCCTTGAAATGAATGCAGGGACGTTAGTAACCTTAACAGAAGTGATTGTAATCACCAATAAATGTTCCATGATAGGAGGTGCTTTCCTGATTGTCTCCCCCATCTCCTTTGTGAGCTATTCCAGGTTTCTAAAGAAATTTCCCTGAAATAGGACCACAAATAAGAGGCAGCAATCTGAAGACCTTTAAAGAAGGTAAACTATCTGAGGCAACTGGTCTACCAAACACATACCTTGTTACCTATGGTGGTCAATGAGGGGCAGGATCATTGCTCAGAGTAACCACTATTACCAGATCAGGATGCAGTAAAAATCATTCATCTTTGAGCTGCATTTGACCATGAGAAAAGCTGAAAATAATTCTAGCACTATGGTTCTTTGGAGCAAATATATTCAAGCTGTTTTCAGAGGCCACAGACACTACCAGTACTCTCTGTGAAAACAAATGATTTAGTGGATCAACTTTGGGGATAGCTTTCTCATCTGGCCTAATATTTGCAATGGCCCAGTATTAAAGCTGGACTTCTCCCTTCTCTCTATTTAGACTCAGGGCCCCACTTTCTCAATTTGGGCCTCTCCAACAGGGTAGCTGGACATCTTGGGTGGCAGTTCAAGGTCCCAAAATGTGAAAGTGGGAGGTTCCAGTGTCATGTATGTCTATTCTGCCACATTCTATTAGTTAACGTGGGTCACAGGGCCGAGCAGATTCAAAGTGGGAGCGGACTAAATCAAAGTATGAAAATGGGGAGCTATGACTCATAGGGTCATCTGTGTAGACCAGCTATAATTTATTGTGATACCATTCACTAAGGAAATAAAAACTAAGGAATGAGCAGATTTGATGGAAGAAGAACTTCCAAATTGATTTTGAATGGACTGAGCATCAGGTGCTTATGTTACATCCAGTAGGGAGGCCTATATGTATAGGAATCTGTAAGTTAAGAGAGAAGAGTGGGTTAGCAGTATAGATTTGAGGGTCCTCATCATTGGTAATTGATGCAGGAAATCTACATATAATAAGAAGAGAAGAAAATCAAGGATAGGAAACTAAGAAACTTTAATACTTTAAAAATTGGAAGAGGAAAAAGAAATTTAACATGAAATTGAAAAAAAGAAGTCAAGGGCGGGCAATTGTGTCTCAGTGGCAGAGTTCTCACCTAGCCATGCCGGAGACCTGGGTTTTATTCTCGGTGCCTGCCCATGCGAAAAAGAAGAAGAAGTCAAGGGAGTAGCAAGAAAATCAGGAGAGCTTTAAGCCATGTGTCCTAGGGAAGGTTGGCAGAGTCAGATGCTTCGAAAAAGGCTGTATGGGTCAGAATAAGCTAGGTAATGCTGCAATAACAAAATACCCCCCCTCCCAAATTGCAGTGACTTTATACATAAAACTTTATTTCCCCCTCACATTAATTCTGCTGCAGGTCCAACAACACTCTGGGGTACCAGGATCTAAGCAGAGATCTAGGTACCAGGCTGATTCCATCCTGTACCTCTTCCATCACAAGATAGGGCCTCAACAATCACCATGACAGGGTAAGGGAGAACATGGAGGACTCAATATCACTTCAATACAGAAGTGATAGACATCACTTTCCCTTACAGCCTTTTTGATCAGAAGTAAGTTTCAAAGTTATAAGGAGGCTGGGAAATGCAGTCCTCCCACACACTGAGGAAGAGAAAATAAAAAACAGAAGTTATACGTAATGTGGCTTTTACCACAAAGATCAAGTAAGATGAGGACTGAAAACAGTTTCATGAAGGGAGCAACAAAATTATCTTTGTATCTTAAACAGTTCACCTGGTATAACGGGTCCTCAAATCATTGTTTGTTGGAGAAGTACTTACTGAATGCTTAAAGTGTGCCTAAATTTGATTCTGAAATAACTCCTAATAATTCTTCTAGCCCTAAGAACCTTGGCTTTTAATAATCAACCCTCCAAGTCTGTACAAAATACCCATCAAAACATGAAATATTGGTAAGGTGCCTTCCATCATGGTTAAAGCCAATTTAGATGAACGTATGGTCAACCTGGCTGACTTTGCCTTTTAAGACAGTCAAAAATGTGAATCAACAGAGACAGTGGCTGTGTGGAGCTTGAGTCTAAGCCAGAATCTTTAATTGCATTGTCTTCTCTTATGACAAGTAATTAGAAATGACTGTTTCCTACCAGTCTGAATTACAAGATGATTATTTCCCTTTAACATTCCCTGGTTGCTTGGCAATACAAGACTGGGGTATTATTAAAAATACAATGATTTTTGAAGAAAGTGACCCATGGGGAATAATTTTCCAGTTTTCAGGTGTCTGTTCAGAAGAAATGGGTGAGAGCAAAGGCTCCATGAAGACACCAATTGTGAGTTTTTCAGAGTGTGGTTATGGGAATATTGGGATATCACTGACCAAAAAAAGCTTCTTTTTAAACCAGCTTTTCTCCCCATGACTTAATTAACCAAGAATATATAACTAATAAAAGAGAAGGGAGTGATGAACAAGAAAAAATATTCTGCTTGCAACAAGAAGTGCTCAGTCAGTACCAGTTACGTGGTGGGGCCACACCTTCTACCAGAGAGGAAGAATTTCAGTCTTCAGTAAATGAAAAGGAAAGAGGCCTGGAGAAAATCAGCCCAAGGAAGTATTTTAAGGTGGTGGGTGCACATCATGTTGCCTTGTAGGTCCAGTTTCCCCTAATAATGGGAAAGAATCAATGATTTATTATTTTCATAATTGTTTCAGCAGTTAATTTTTAAATTTAATTAATTAATACAGCTACTTTACTCTGGTAGTGAGGGGAGAGCAAAGAAGCTGTGTGGAAAGTGACATATCTCTAAAAGACAAACTAATGTTTTAAAAATTCAAGATGTCTTTAACCTCCAGGAATGCTATGTTTGAACAGTTAGTTCTTTGTAACTTATGGCACACATAGAGATAACATTAGCATATTAATACTGTAAATTTGGGGCTAGATGCAGAAGAAAATATTCATTTTTAAATTAGCGATTCAGCAGAGAAAGTACTAAATGTGAAATCATTTTTACCTAAAATGGCTAATTAGAAGCAGATAAGCAGATAAGGTAATTTGTAGATCCTAATGGAAACTTCTGAGTACACTGATGGAACTGATGACATTGATTCTTTGTTTTGTTATTTGCAGTTCAAATATTTGCCTTTTGTTTTCCTTATTAGTATAAGCACTATTCTTATACACATATATATTAGACAGAATAAGGGCTTTGTGGGTTGTGTTTTCCACAAGGTGAGAAAAAGAGGAAAGGGAAGAAGTTCTGTGTAAGAGGAAGAAATCACTCAGAAATGAAATTCCTGCGGTAGAGATTCCTGAGGTAATTGGCAATAGTTTAAAAGGGAGAGGAATTGAAAAGGAATAGTTTACAACAAAGAAATAGGTGCTTACAAAAGATCTGCACATGGTGATGAGGCGGGAAAAAAATAAAAGCTGAATAGAGATAATAGGTTGTTGAAAAACAAGGGAGGGGGGCAGGGCAGAGCAGACCAGCATGCTCACCCTTTAAGAGAAGTGGTACTGGGTGACACCGGAGTTCAAACAGTTCCACAGTTTTGCCAGAAGATGGGACAATTGTCTTAGTGTGACCTGGTGGCAGTCTTTAGAGGCTTTAGAGTGGGTGGGGAGATTTTTTTTTAAAGCAGAGTGCAGTAATCTATTTGCATTATAGGATTCTGTAACGAAGAATTGTGTAATGTGAGGAGTCTTTGTAACTGATTCTTTAATAGCTTCAACCATTTTGGATATGACTGTGAAAAATTTCTATTAATAATCTCAAATAAAAAAGATAACAGAGGAGAAATTGGCTTATCCCAAAATCGGAATGAAAAGCTTTTTGACCTACCCAGAAGTTGTAACGGGAAAAAAGAGTTTGGCCAATAACTAAAATCACTTCGGACAAGGCTTGGCACATAGCGAATCTTCTAATATGATCTGAGGTTGAATGTGCACTAGGTTTTATATACCTAAGGAGATACAGCTTTTAATAGAACTTAAAAAGTTTACAGACCATAATCTATAAAATTCATCCATATTGATTGATACTCAACAATATTGTTTCTACTGTATTAGATTGAGTGGTTTACGTTCAACTGCAGTTCAGTGAGCAGTACTTTGCTTAAAAACAATAAAATAATAATGATCGTCATTTTTCCTCTCTCCTTTTTTTTAGGCTGTGACCAAGAGAGGATAGCTACAAGAAACTACTAATTTACAAAATGTGCAGATGACCTAGTTTATTCATAACCATAGGAGTTTTAATTTATTAAGCAACAATTTAATATAAGCAGTGCCTAGTAATTCTAGTTCACTGTGTGTTTTGTAGGAGAATAATGTATTACTTAATGGGGAAGATAAATTTATTATTGGAAAATTTTAATAATGAACAAAATTATGTTTGGGTATTTTTGTAGGAAGTAATTAGTTGCAAAAACTGCCCTTCTCTGAAGTGTGGTGGTATTGGTGACAATTGGTATTTAGTGGTAAATTCTCTACTGAACAACCGACCCATGTCATGCTGCAGTGCAGAAAGACCACATGTGGGGCGACTAGTGTGGAAGGGCCAGGGTTTGAAAGAGAACTCATTAAAATCAACCCCTGACTTCCGTCAACTCCAACTCCTGCTCCCAGCTACCACAGTGAGGCTCTAGAGACAAAGTGGAAGACACAGAGGAGGATTCTATTCTCTGGTCTCAAATAACTCCAAGGGCTGCAGGAAGTCCAGGTGCCCCTTTCCTTGGGCATCTGCTTTTTGTTGCCTCCACCAGACTCTTTTCACATCATGGCTTCAGGCCTCTGCTAAAATATCAGTGTTAAGCCAGATGGGGAGCGTATTAATTCATTTGAATCTGTGAGCATCTGGCATGATTTAATAATTATGTTATAGATAAGCTTTAGGGACCGACCAGGTATCAAAACTGTTTTTTGTAAGTGACAAAGCCCAATTCAAATCAGCCTAAGCTGATTAGGAATTCACTGGCTCATATTGCTAAGAAGATACCTGGGGTAGAGTACGGAATTAAGAGGAGAGTGTCAGGAATAAGGGCACGTGGTCTGGAACCAGCAACTCAATACCATCAGAATTCTATCAACCCATCTCCCAGTTCTGTTTCTTTCTGGTTTTGGGATCAGAAGATCAATACAACAGAAAAGTACTTAAATTATCCTAATTTAGCAACGCTAGCAAAAGAGAAATTCCTTCTTTCTTCTAATATCTATCTATCAATCCCAAGACCATAAATGGCCCAATGGGTCACATACCCAACCCTTTGAACAATCACTGTTGTCAGGAGGAAACCTATGGTTTCCACTATGGTTCCATCTGGGTCATGTGTCCATCCTTGGGACCAAAGAAGAAGGGTACTGTTCTAGTTTGCTAGCTGCCAAAATGCAATATACCAGAAACAGAATGACTCTTTAAAAGGGGAATTTAATAAGTTGCTAATTTACAGTCCTAAGGCCGAGAAAATGTCCCAATTAAAGCAAGTCTATTGAAATGTCCAATCTAAGGCATCCAGGGAAAGATACCTTGGTTCAAGAAGGCCGAAAAAGTTCAGGGTTTCTCTCTTAAGTGGAAGGGCACATGATGAACACAGTCAGAGTTTCTCTCTCATCTGGAAAGGCACGTGGTATACACGGTCAGGGTTCCTCTCTCATCTGGAAGGGTACATGGCGAACACAGTATCCTCTGCTAGCTTCTTCTCCTGGCTTCCTGTTTCATGAAGCTCCCCAGGAGGCGTTTTCCTTCTTCATCTCCAAAGGTCGCTGGCTGGTGGACTCTGCTTCTCGTGGCTATGTTGTTTTACTCTGCTCTCTCTGAATTGCTCTCTGAATCTCCTATTCTCTAAAGTGTTTCCTCTTTTATAGGACTTCAGAAACTAATCAAGACCCACCCGAATGGGTGGAGACATGTTGTCACCTAATCCAGCTTAACAACCACTCTCGATTACATCACATCTCCAGGAAGATGATCTAATTACAGTTTCAAACATAACAATGCTGAATAGGGATTAGAAGAAACAGTTGCCTTTACAAAATGGGATTAGGATTAAAACATGGCTTTTCTAGGGGACATACATCCTTTCAAACCAGCACAGGCACCATTACTGAATGTTCCAGAAGGGTCCTGGGATAAGCATTCTCTCAAAGGGAAGGCGGAACTATTTCTAGACATAAAAGAGACCTAGAACTATTATTCCACACTGCAGAGAAAAAAAAGTCTGGAATGCATGGCAACACAGAACCCTAAAGATGAGATAATTAATATGGACATACTCTTCAAGGCTCAGTATTTTTAAAAACCTGGTAGAATTCCCCATGTACCTGACTTCCAGCTGCACAGACTAAGATGTCACTTCTTTTTATTCTTTTTTACTTTTTCTTCCTTTTCACTGTAAGGATAGTGTGGATCAGAACCTCTGATTGGCTGTTGATCAATTCAAAGACCTTTTTGGGATGGGAAATCAATATAAGTACCATCATCTGATAGTTATGGTGTCTGAAGTGAGCAGAAGTATATGGTTTCCAACAGGCTTTGTAAATGGGTTTAGAGTGACTGACACAAGAAATGGCTATATTTTGTTTTCTAGGGAAAAAATGCTTCAAAATGTGGGGTACATGTGGGATTGACTCAAAGGAGTCCCCAGTGAAAAGACTGGAAAACTACTGTAGAAAGTCATGGCTAGACGAGAGCAGGAGTAGATAGGATCTATAGCTAGGACCTCCAGGGATAATTGAGTAGAAGAGAGAGGGTATAAAGTGTATGGAAAGGGATTCCTATAGGGGAAGTAGAACACCACTGCAGGACAGCCTTAGCAATTTTCCATTGTTTGTTTGCCTGCATGCCCTCCCCTGGACACCACAAACCACCACCCAAGCCAGAAACCTAAATATTTTGCTATCCTTCACCAAGCCACATACTTCATCTGCCTCCAATCCTAGGGATTTGATCACCTAATCTCTCACTTTTTGTCTGCTTCTTTCTTGCTTAGTTTAGACCACATCATTTCTCACCTGATTTATGATGACAGCTTCCTGCCTGGTGTCCCAGGTTCTGATTTTGCCGCATCCCAATGTATTCTCCACACTCCAGAGTGATCTTTCTAAAATAGAAATTGGATCATGTTATGCACTTACTCAGAACTTTTTAATGAGTCTGCCTGCACTCAACATAATCTTCCTCCATGCAGAAATCTCTTTTGGTTCTCTTAAGGCACCTTGCTGTTTTTCATTTTTTTTCAAACTCAGATCATTTGTGTATGCTGTGCTTTTTCAGGACCACCTATCCCCCTCCTCTGCTTTCAAAGGTGGTGAGCTGGGGAAACCCTATCAACTAATGATATAACCAACAAGAGATATTTGTTAGGGTAGCACCCATACACGGCTGTAACAAAGATTCCTCCAATCTTGTGCCATCCTAAACAAGAAGAGCTTACCATTTCTCTCCCATGGTGCTAACAGTCCAGAGCTAAGGAGTCCAGGTTAGGAGAGCAGATCTGCCATCTTCAAAATGCAACTGCTTTCCTGTCAAGAGGGCTACTTTATCTTCTGCATACATGTCTGCATCCCAGCTTCAGAAAGAATGAAAAGGCAAGGGAAGCCCCACCATTTTCTTTTGAAGGTTCAACTTGTAAATGACACACATCCCTTCCACTCAAATCCCATTGGCTAGAACAGACACATGACCACACTTCAGGTACAAGGAAGACTGGGAAATGTAAATCTGAGCTTGACAGCCATACAAGGAAAAAATGGATATCGGTGAATGGCTAGCAATCACCACCACTCAACATTATTTCCCAAGGCTGACTGATGAGCTAGGTGGCCAAAGAAATACTGAACATCTGCTCAGAGTTACATGTAATCCCCTTTTTGCCCCCAACTCTTCAGAATTAACATAAGCCCAGTATAGGGAAGTCACTTGCTGGGGAAAGTGGTAACAGGAGCTCTGAGGTAAGGAAAAGAGCCAGAAGCAGGGTTAATATTCAGTCAAAAAGCACCAATGTGGTTGCACTAGGTGTTAAAATATTAAAATATATCTATGTATTATTTGGTAAAGAGCCACTCCTCTAAGCGCCACTGAATGCTTGTCTGCCAGTCTGTCATCCACCTCCCCACAGACCCTTGGACAAACTGTGGTCCTGCTAGCTAAAGGATCATTGTCTGTTACAGTGAGATCCTCTCTGATGGACACTCCATTTAGATTGGGTAGTGCTCATTGCTGAGTTTGAATACCATCCTAGGCCAGACGTCCAATGTCCAATGTCCTGCCTCAGCCACTGAATCCATTCCAAAATAAATACAGGAGCACAGTGAGCAGAAGTTACTGAACCTCATACTTACATTACATTTGAAATCTGAAATTGAGTCTTATTTTCATGACCCATAAACATCAGTGAATCTGACCCCTGTGCAATGTTTACTTTGCAAGAGAAGAAAAAGGCTCAGTTCATGAGTTAGAGAGGCTCAGAGTACATTTCCAAAAAAATGTGAACAAGCTTTCAAAAAATCAGAATTCATTTAATGGATAGGCCTCCCAATGGCATCATCAGGTCATTAAATCCTTCTGTCAACTGGGCTAGAAGGGTGTGATAACATAGAAAAACATAAGACCAGAAGGTTTGGGCATTAGCCTGGAGTAGTAGAAAGAATGGATTTATAGTCTGGTTTCCTGCCTACAATCTGTAGAACTAGTCTGCACATTTATAAAATGGAAGGATGGCATGCACTAGGCTTTTAATAAAATAAGGTCCATATTTCCTTTGCTTTTATTCTTCTCTCTTGCCCTCTATCTTCATCCAATGTCCCCTTCCCAACATACTTGCCCAAAGATTGGTAAAACCTCAGTCCAGTCACTGAATAGATTTACCTCTCAATTCCTTCACATGAAAAGCAAGAATAATCAAGGTTTTTTTTTTTTTTTTTTTTTTTTAGTGGTGAAGGAGATTATAAATGTGAAGCAAGATACAGATATGGAGGATTGCTAGTTTTGGTCAAGATGAGCAACAGGAAGCAACAGACTTACATAGTTTCCATGAAAATCTCTATAGTTTCTATAACGTAGCTTGCAAAACCATCTATTCAGTTAACCTCTGGATTTAAGCAAGAATACATAATATTGGATTTATCAATCATTGTCTCACATGGTCCCATCTTTCTGGATGTGCCTCCACAGAGCAGGCACTCAATAAATATTTGTATGAATTAGTGATGAATCCACAAATTTTGTAAGACATGACAGAATGAAGTAGAATGTACGTAGGTATGTGTGGGATTATTTCAAATCAAACCCAGACCGATGTTTGAAGAAAGAAAAATGAAGCACTTGTGAATTATACTGAAGTTCACACTTTGCCAACTCGCAATTGCTTTTAGAAGAGCCTTCTGCCTTAGTCGTTGCCAGCTAATGGATGAAAATGTGTGTTTTTCTAAACATATATTTGAATTTATGAAATCTTGCATTTCACACCAAGAACCAAATTTCAGTCAACATTTCCACTTACTAAAAAAAAGTAATCAACAAATAAGCTTTCTTCTTAAAGAATTACCTTTGGGAAAGGAAATAGAAGCCTATACATAATTCATGTACTGGCAAATAATTTGTCTGTATTCCTTAGCATCACTTACATAGAACACCTGGCCCAAAAGTGCAAAATGCCTCTCTTCTCTGAAGTTCCATCAACAAGTATTGCTTGAGCATCTACTGGACTCTGTGTTAGACACGCCCAAGGTGATGGCATGAAGCCATTGGAGAAAGAGAATGGACGTAATCAAGAGTCAAGTTCTGATGTTATGAATAAAACAGAGTCCTTTAAATTATTATACAGTTTTGGGGGGTAAAATTTGAAGGTTAGAAAGAGAGGAGCATGTAGCCATTTTCTCAAAAATTTAGACTTTATTCTATAGCAACAGGGAACCATTAAAGATGTTCAATGGCATTTTGTAGGGTCATGGAAAATTGACTAGATTTATGCACTGGAAAGATGACATTGGCAATATGTGGACGATGAATTGGAGGGAATAAACCTGGAAGCAAGTAGCTAAGTGGGATGCCCTTATGATACTGCAACCTGGGAGCCTGGCCTTGGGCCACTGCCATGAGGATGCTGATTAAAGAAGGAATGTCCTGAGGATGTAAAGTGGGAGATCGATAAATATCTGAGGACAGGCAGGGACAGCACTTATGGATCAGAACTGACAATAAGATATTTAAAAGTCTTAAACAAATGTAAACAATAGATTAGTCTCAGAGGTGAAGTTAGACACTTTTCCATTTAGTTTTTGCTTCTCATAGTATTTTTTAAATTATAACTGCAAGGTTAGTCCATCTTCTTTTGCGCGCATTAAACACTGTTCTGATTTCTACTTCTTCCATCGCAGTATTATTTGGAATTTTTCCTCTCCTGTATTCTTCAAGTTTCAGGAAACTGGTCCATGTTATCCTTTCCAGGCATCTCCACTCACTGGGGCATAACAGGGTTGAGCCCTCTAGAAGCGAGAGGGAAGGCAAATCTCCTTTTATTTGCCCTAATAACTCAGATCTCTCATCATTGCAGAGATAAAGCGAATCTTGTTCTATCCATTTTGACGATACATAACCCAGTTCTTAAGCAGAGTCATGTTTTGGGATCCTCAGCTTAAAATGGAAACATCTTGTTCTTTCCTCATAAATGTCTAAAGTATAATGTGTTTGTAGAATATAATCTATGCACCACATTTTTAGTTACTGCATAAACAAGGATTTTTTTTTTTGTAATCAAAGATTGTGTAATTCTTTATGATCTCTTTTCTATTTGTAGTAAAGTCATACTGTTAAATTTATAGGACAGGAAGTTTCTTTTTTCTTTTTTTTGTATGGACAGGCTCCAGGAACCCGGGTCTCCTGCATGGCAGGCGGGAATTCTGCCCCGAGCCACCATCACACCCTTTTAAAATCAATTTATTTAGGGGAAGAAAAACAGGTGAATGAAAAGAAAAATAAGTAAAGAACACAGATGGTCTCCTGATGTATTATTGAAAATTCTAATGGTGGCACAAGAGTGAATGGAAAAAAAAGGAAAAAAAGAAAACAGGAAGAAAAAAATGCGAATGAAGTTTGGTGAACACTAAGAGAGCAGACAGAACATGGGACTCAAATTCAGAAGATTCCTGTCCCAGCCTGGGTCTTCAAGCAAATTGGGCAGCTTAGCTTTGCTGAATTTCATCTTGTGGGGGCTTAATCAAAGAGACAAAGTATGTGACTGTGACTGGCACCTAGAAACCTGCCAAGTGCAAGAGGAACATTAGCTTTTATTGTCCTGCTGGGTGTGGGAAAAGCCAATGCTCAGCTGCTGATTTACAATTGCTTTTCGGGAGGCATAATTGTAGCACAGGGAGCTCACCTCCCCTGCACGGTGTACTGTGTCCTAAAATGCATCTGTTGCTTCCTGATGATGCTATCAATCTGTAGGGGAAGGAATATATTGATTTGTTTTCCTTAGAAGCGCTTCTGCCAATTGATCTGGCTGTTTGGACGTTGCAGGCTTGCTAATGCCTCTGCCATACCCGTCCCCGTGGTTGGAAATTATCCTGCTGCAGGGAAAAGGCCGGATCATTCTGACACTCTCCGGTCTGGCCTGGCTCCTCCAGGTCTGATGCTTAACTCCTGCAGAGTTCTTGTTATTCAAAAACATCATCCTTGGTCTCAGCATAAGGATCTGTTCCAGGCAGTAGTGGGGGTGGAGGCAGTGGGTGTTTTCATGTTTATTTTCTCCCTTTAAAGTATCCAAAGGAGAGACAAATAATGTCATATGCTTTCTGAATCATTAAGTCATTTCTATAACTTTTATCCCAAACAAAGTTTCAATGGAAGCAGCCGAACCATTGAATAAAACACATGGGGTTTTGAATCCATGTCTCCACCATTTTCTCGCTGTGCAACTTCAGGCAAGTTGTTCAACCCCCGCCAAGCCTGAGTTTACACATCTGGAAAATGGGTATCATTATCACACCTACACACACAGTTGCTGTGAGAACCACATGAGATAATTCATGTCACCAAAATGAACTCTATGACTCTGCCGGCCAGCACAGCAGGTTCTGAGTCCATAAATTAGTTTCTTGGAACTTTATTGGGCCTTAGGTAAGGCAGACTGTTTATCACTTTTTGCAGATGTTCTCAGGCCCCCAAAGGATCGCTGAATGTTGGCTTCTCTGAAGTAGCCTACTGTACTACTTACCAAAATGGGATGACAAGTGGTGGGCCCTGCACTGGGGAAGAGGCACCAGCCCTCTACTTCTAGGAGAAAGTCTTGATGCACAGACGGGGGACCTAATAACAAACCCTGTTATTTGGAGCCAACCTCCTAACTCAACCCCATGCTTCTGGTTGACCTAGTATGAGTTAGGGTCTGAGAAGGCGGTCTGAAAGAGAAGTGATGGGCAAGGAGAGGAAAAAGGTCTTCCTGGCCATGTCCAGCCTCCAAAGTTGACCCCACAGTGAACTTATCCATACCCAGACACCCTGGAGTCTGTATAGCCCCAGCTCCTTGGACTTAGCTGGTGGAAGGATGTGGTTTAGGATCAACTTATGCACACACACACAAAATGATCTTGAGTATTCAGTCACACACAGGACTGTGTATGAATACTCCCTTGGCAGAATCAAGACCCTTATGAGCTTTTATTCTTTACAGCATGATTGAATATAAGATGGTTGAGTATAACCAGACGGAGGGGAGCAGAGTGGTCTCTGGAGTCGGGCAGACCTGAATTCAAATCAAATTCCAGCTCTGTATGTAAAGTGCATAGCACAGTTTCTAGCACGTGGTAAACCCTCCACTGAAGTTGTATTATTGTTTTGGTATTAGCATTGGACTTCCTATTTCATGAAGGTAAATCTCCCTAATCCAGTTCTTGGGAATGTTCTTTCATTATAAGGTCTTTTTCAGAAATGTAGATGATCTTGACATATAAGCACAGAAGAGGCAGGTGACATTTTGAGGATTTCATTTTATGTCCTTAAGAAAGTTGTATCTTTTTGTTAACCCAGGATTTTCCTGCTCAGAAATTTCTAATTAGTAGGAGAGAACCAAATCTAGATGATAGTCCTGTAGTTACTCTCTTTGTGAGACTGTCCTTCAGCATTGCTGTGCTAGGATTGGTTAGAACTGGTTTCCATGTCATCCTAACAGAGAAATCTGTCCTGGGGTTTCCCAGTGGATCACAAACAAATTGGGCAACTCAAGCAGGTACTACCAAGTCCATCGGCACTACTGAGGCGAGGGGGAGGGACCTGGATTAGCAGAACATCTCACTGACAGTGTTGCAAAATGACTATGGACTTGATGATAATGATCTCATCTCTCTGCCACTTACTAGCTCTTAAAAAAAAAAAAAACTTAAATTTCTTGGTCCCCAACCCCACCCCCTGCCCCACGTTGCTCATGTAAAAGCCTGGACTGTCATTCTCGTACCCCAGTCCATCTGGTGAAGCCTACTCAACATTCAGCAAAAAAGGTCAATTCTTTGCAAACATCTCTTGCATTTGATTCAGTTGCTTTACACAGATCAAACAAGTGCCAATGGAATAAGTTTGCTTCTTTCTCTCTAAAATTGAAGCTGATGGGCAGAGAGGGGAATAGGGTGTTTCTACGCCAAGGAGTAGTTCAGGGACAGGCATCTTCTATGTTGTTGCTCAGCCATCCACCAGGGTGTTGGAAGGTGGCTCATGACCACCAGGTCTGCCCTCTAGCCCGCACCCAGAGGAGAGGAGGAAGTTACGCAAGCAGCTTTCTTTATAGGGCACAACTTAGAGGCTGCAGCTATCACTTCAGAGCATATCCCATTGGCTAGTACTTAGGCACATGGCCACACTCAGGTTTAAGAGAGACTGGGAAATGTAGTCTCTATCTAAATAACCATGCATCAGTCGTCAAAAAGTCAAGGGATTCTTTTCCTAAATGGAAGAAGAATAGAATGCTTATTAGGGGACAGTTAGCAGTCTCTGACATACCCTTCTTTTCTCCTCCAGGTACCATTAGAAGTATAAGGATCAATTGCATTCCTTTTTGGAAACCAAGTTCTATGCAGCCATTAAAAATAGGGCAGATCTACTAATTTCTGGGCACAGTGAAAACCGAATTTAAAAATTAATGGTAACATGCTAACTAGCATTCTAGAATGCTCTATTGCTTTATTCCACAAATTCAGAAGTGCTTCTACCTGTTAGCCTAAATTGGGTTTGGTTGGCTACATTTCAATCAGATAAGGTGCATTGCAACTGTTTACTTTAAACTCTCCAGTAATTTAACTTAAATAAGTTGTTCGTCTGTGTCATATGTCTTCTTTTTTGGCTTCACT
>PVIY010005975.1:0-91827 GCA_004026745.1 Myrmecophaga tridactyla | reverse complement strand
CTAAAGCTGCCTTCTTTTTGACATCACCATAGTAATCTTTCAAACTTCTTGCTAGTTGCTGTAATACAATGTCTTAGTCTCACTTTGCACATTTTTTGTCCCAGACCTGGAAATAGACATTTCTCCAAGGAAGATGAGTTCTTTTAAGTGGAAAACATCACTTCAAAACAAAAAAACAGACTCCAGGTATGCTCAGTGCTGTTGAATGCCATTGGCTGATAGGCCTTTGGGAGGACACAGCTAGGGGTGTGTGTGTGTGTGTGTGTGTGTGTGTGTGTGTGTACATATTTAAGATAAAATACACTATACATTCTTACTAATGCTTCCAATTCAAATTCAGGAACAGAGGATTTATAAGTAATCTCTTTGATCTTTCATTTGTACTTCCTTTCTCTCAAGTCAAGGACCCTGTTTCTAAAGGATAACAGATGATATAATTAGAATTATCACATAATTATTTATTTGTACATTCCACATTACACACATAAAAATTTCCGAATACCAACACCAACCTTAACACTAATGGCCTGATTATTGAATGAAGTTTGAAATATATTTTGCAATTCTTTTTAATGTTGGTTTATATTCCACTACAATTGTGTAGTTGCGTTACTGTGCTTCAAAATAATTTGGAGTAGTGTTTTTCTGTGTGGGTATTTCACCAATTTTATTATTCTATTTTGAAGGATTGTGGGTTTAAAAAAAATACAGTTATAATTATGTAAACACTACTTTTCCAGAGTCAGCTGTATAAACTGAAGTATAATCTAAAGGTCTGTCTTCTTTCTCTACCAACTACCTTTTTCTCTTCCTTCTATTGTTATGGTTTCTCCAACAATGTTAAATTATTACAAGCAGATATGTGTGTATATTAATAGTGCCCCCTTCCATTCTTTGATAATTGTCAGCACAACATACATATGTTTCTCCTCATTGCTTTCTTGTACTTTTTTTTTCACATGGGCAGGCAGCAGGAAATGAACCCAGGTTTCTGGCAAGGCAGGCGAGAACTCTGCCTGCTGAGCCACTGTGGCCCACCCTCTTGTACTTTTTGTATGTTAGTTTTATAACTTGCTGCTTTATTAAATTCTCCTGAAGATACAATGTAGTGGTATCCAGAGAGATTAATTTATTTTTATAGCTATCACCCCTTAGTGTGTTACTAAGCCTGTCCCCTATTAATGGCCATATGGGTTGTTGTCAGACTTTTGCTATTACAAATAGTGCTGCAATGAAACGCTCTGCGCTTTCCCTGTTTTTGCTATTGTATATTTGAGATATGTTCCTAGAGGTGGTATTGCTGGGTCAAAGGATAATTGCAGATGTAATTTTGCCAGGTAGTGCAAAATTCCTCTCTTGGTAAGTGTGCCATTTTGTATTGCTATAGGAAATATGTGAATACCTGTTTCCTTATTGACTTCATAACAGTGTGGTTTCAACATTTTAGAGTTTTGCTAAGCTAGTAGGTGAGTAATGGAGATTTAATTTTCCATTTCTCTTATCAGTGGGGTTGAACATCTTGTTTAAAAGCTAAGAGCTATTTGTCTGAACTTTACTGAGAACTCTCTGCTTAATTGTCTAGCCCACTTAAAAAATATGGCTATTAGTTCTTTTTCCTTTATGTTTAGGAACTCTTTATATATCAGTGATATTAACACTTCAGCAAATATTTTCCCCCAGTTTGTCATTTGACTTTTTCCTCTGTTTATCAAACGGTATCTTTTTATTTTATATAATCAAATTTATTTATATTTCCCTGTATTATTTCTGAACATTTGTTTTCCCTCCCCCATGTTATACAGAACTTTATCCTTGTTGACTTCTAGTGCTAGTATTTTTTATTTTTTACTGTTTACTTTTTCTTTTCTTTTCTTTTCTTTTTTTGTGCATGGGCAGGCACCGGGAATCTAACTCAGGTCTTTGGCCTGGCAGGCGACAATTCTGCCACTGAGCTACCATCGCACTGCCCTATTTTTTACTGTTCACTTTTTGACCCATTTGGAATTTACTCTCCTGTATTTTGTAAGGAATGGAATTATTTTTATTTTCTTTCCGTATGGCTATTCAGATATATCAATTCCACTTATTTAAAGTTCCCCCTCAGGGTTGATGTGCCACCTATATTGTATTCTATATTTTATATGCGTATGTACATAAGCATCATTCTGAATTTTTTATTCTGTTACATTAGTCTCTCTGTGTTCTTATATAACAAATTCCATATTGTTTTAATTAAGAAGCTTTTTAGTGTATTTAAATAATGGATGGAACTAACATCCCCCCACTTCTTTGTCAATATTTTTATGATGTTGATTCTCAAGTTTATTTTATTTTATTTGTTTTGTCATTTAAGCATGTTCTATAGTTTCCTCATATAGTTGTGGATATTTCTTGTTAAAATTTAGCCTAGGTATTTTACATTATTATTGGTTTTTGTTACATCTTTTCTACTATAACTGGTCTTTTCCACCATATTTTCTGTTTGGTATTTTTTTTATATATGCAGGATATCACTTTGTATATGTTAACTTTAATACTCTACAACTTCACTAAATTCCCTTCTTGTTTATAGTAGTTTTTTTTTATTTTAGGGGAGATTCTATTACATTTTTGCATGGGATTACATATCTTAATGCAGCAGTGGAGAAATTACTTCACTTTAAAATTCAAAACCCTCACGTAACTTCTTAAAGGTATTTCATACATAAGATGAAGGACTTTCAAACATAAAATGAAGCAGTTATATGCCCAACAAGATTGCCAAGGCCAGGGCTCGTAGTGAAGTATTTTCTTAGTTGGGATATTTTATTTTTTAAAACATTTTAAAATTGTGAAACATAGCACATATACATAAAAACAATTTATTTCAAGGTACATTGTAATGAGTAGTTATAGAACAAATTTCAGAGTTGGGTGTAGGTTACAATTCCACAATTTTAGAATTGTTTCCTTCTAGCTTCTCCAAGACACTGGAGACTGAAAAAAATATCAATATAATGATTCAGCAGTCATACTCATTTGTTACATCCTATCTTTTCTGTTATAACTTCTCCTTCACCTTTGATCCTTCTCCCAATCATTAGGGATATTTGGAACACTCCATTCTAACTTTCTCTTGTTGGAAATGGGTGTCAATAAAATGGAAAAATGGGATGGAAATAGTTGATGTTCTTGGAGAGGCTGATGCTTCTGGATTTCAGAACTTTTTCTGGCCTAGGAACCCATCTGGAGGTTGTAGTTTTCTGGAAAGAAATCTTTGTGCATGGAATTTTTGTAGAATCTTGGATAAAGCCTTATGTGTTCTTTAAGGTTGACAGGAATGGGGTTTGGCAAACACTGGTGATTGGCACTATCTAGCTGAAGCTAGATATAAGAGTAGCCTCCAGAATAAACTCTAGATTCAATTTGAGCTCTCTTAGCCACTCATGTCTTATTTCGTTACACTTATTTTCCCCTTTTTGGTCAGGAAGGCATTGCTGATGCCACAGTGCCAGGGCCAGGCTCAGCCCTGGGAGTCATGTCCCACATTACCATGGAGACTTTCACCCCTGGACGTCATGTCCCACCTAGAAGGGAGGTAATGATTTCACTTGAAAAGTTGGGCATAGAGAGAGAGGGGCCACATCTAAGCAACAAAAGAGGTTTTCTGTAACTCTTAGACATAACTATAGGTACCACATCTAAGCAACAAAAGAGGTTTTCTGTAACTCTTAGACATAACTATAGGTACACTTAGCTTCTCAGCTACAGAAATAAACTTCACAAGAGCAAGCCTCAAGGTCAAAGGCTTGACATGTTGACTTGGGAATCCCTAATGTTTGAGACAGTAGCTGGGGTTTCTCTGGTGGTGAAGTTTAATAGTTCCATGTATTTTCTCCCATTCCTCAAGGAACTTTGCCAACTTTTAATTACCTGCTTAACATACTCTGGGATGTATCTGGGTGTTACATTAAACTACACAGAATTGCAAGCCCTCATTCCCATTCTGGACTCCCCGTGTTTGCGTTGTTTAAATGAGTTGTCCAGACATATTGAGTTAGCTTATGTGCTACAGAAAATTTAGGTTTTGGACAACACAAACCCCTCTTTCCTTGGTCTCATATAGTAGGTGAAGTTCTAAACTATAGACACCATCATCCTTACCCCTGTAGTTTGATATACTTTAGTCCTAACCCTCTGTTCTAGTTTGCTAGCTGCCAGAATGCAATACATCAGAGACAGATTAGCTTTTAATAAAAGGGGATTTATTTTGTTAGTTCTTCAGAGGAAAGGCAGCTGACTCTCCACTGAGGTTCTTTCTTACGTGGTAAGACACAAGGCGATCTCTGCTGGCCTTCTCTCCAGGCCTCTGGGTTCCAACAACTTTCCCAGGGGTGATTTCTTTCTGCATCTCCAAAGGCCTGGGCTGAGCTGTGAATGCTGAGATGAGGTATGCGGAGCTGTATGGGCTGTGCTACGTTGCACTCTCATTTAAGCACCAGCCAGTTAAATCAAACATCATTCATTGCAGCAGGCACACCTCCTAGCCAACTGCAGATGTAATGAGCAGCAGGTGAGGTTCATGTACCATTGGCTCATGTCCACAGCAGCAGAACTAGGCACTTTCACCTGGCCAAGTTGACAACTGAATCTAACTACTACACCCTCTCAGATTTGTTCAGTCTTTTTTGGTTTCTTTAACAGTTGTACATAACAATGCTGACTTTCAGAGTTGCAAAATTCCAACTCTGAGTCTTCAGTGTCACAGAGGTAGCCAAAGTTTTAGGGAGACAAGCTGGGCTGTATTCTAAATTCAGCATACACAAGTTATAAATCACCTTTTCTTGAATATGCAATATTGTATTCAGGATTTACCAAGTCCTTTCATCATCTGTAAGTCTGTATTTCTCAATGGCTCTCAATTACTCTTTCAATGATCATGAACTAGCCTGCCCGGCACTTGTCAGTTGTAGGATAAGCTTTTATGTCAAGTCATTTTTCTCTTCTCCTTTTACTTAATTGGCTTCTCATCTCACTTTGAGGGAAGCCACGTACTTACAGTGAACTACAGGTCCTGCAGGGGTTGGCCTCAATTCATCCTTTTTACCACCTCTCTGACTTCATTTTCAACCACTTTACCTTCATATATTCCATACTGCCTCAGGGTCTTTGCATCTGAAATATGCCTTTCAGATATCCCTGTGGTTCACTCCTTACCTTCTTAAGGTATCTGGTCAAGTAGAACAGTTAGAGCAATAACAACTTTCCTGAACCCTCCTTAAAATGACAGCTACACTGTCATAGATGGTATCACTGGCCCTATTCTCTGCCCTTACTATGCCCACACGCTATCTCTGTATTTCTCTGTCCAAGGAGCAGAATGATCTGGCCTGTTTTTTGAATTTGGGTTCTGCAACGTGATTTTCTTTAAGCAACAGAATGAGTTGGAAGCTGCAGCATCTCAGTTCCAAGCCTATATCTCAGAAAGTCATGCCTCTTTCCACTTGTTCTCCTGCACCTCTGACCAGGCCAAGGGAACCTACTTGACTAGCCTGACCAAGGTTTATAGACACGTGGATTAGAGCTGGGTTATTGCCGTGGCCTCAGACAAGGTCAGCTTAATCATCCTGCAGTGACCAAACCCAGTCAAGGTCAGCATAATTGACTGAGCCCAGCCAGACACATTCAATAAACACTTATTACTGAATATCGAACTTCTGTGGTTGTATTTCATTGATAGACGCACCTTTGCTCCTTTTATTTTCCTTTATTTTATACCATAATATTTAATTTTACTTACCTTTATTTAGTATTTATCACTATCCCCTTATGATATTATACTTGTGTGTTTATGGTTCACTTCCCTTCAATGTAAACTCCATGAAGGAAGGTGATTTTGTCTGGCATGAAGTAGGTTCTCAGTAAACATTCCTTGGACAAATAAATTCACTAATTCTTTCCATAAGTTTTGCCAAAATTCACTGATTATTTCAGGTACTAGAATGGCATTATTGGTAGAATTTCTCAAACTAATTAAATTATACTCATCTACGCATGAATATACAAATGATTTAAATTAAATGCACATAATTTGTCTTTCAACTTTCTTTAGCATTTCAGTTTATTCTTTGAAAGTGCTCTACTGCAAATGGTTGGTATGCTATATAACATTTCCTTCATTGTAATCACTATCTCTGTGGTACTGACTGACTTAGAAAGGTATAAATCAAAATATTTGGGACTCAAGGCTAAACCCACTTGAAAACTTGAAAAATCTCCTTTCCTCTTTTGTAAAATGAAATGACTTTATTAGTTAGCATTCTCCAAAGAAACAGAACTACCAGGATATGTATTGATATTTATATTTATAATTCTATATAAATATGTGTGTGTGTGTATATATATATATGTGTGTATATATATATATATATATATATATATATATATATATATATATATATATGGAATTGTATCACGCAACTATGGGCATTGACAAATCCAATTCCATATGGCACCCCTCATATGGTGTCATTTAATTCTTCAGGAGAAGTGGGCTGGCTTAAGTAGAGATGGTAAATCTTCTTTCTGACTAATGAAACTGTTATTTCTCCCTTTAAGGCCTTCAACTGATGAGATGGCTCTCATTGCTGAAGACAAATCTCCTTTGTTGATTGTAGATGCAATCAACCATAGATGCAATCAAGTGACTAGTGATTTGTGACAGTCCCTCACAGAAGGGCACTGGATATAACATGTCACTATAAATGTCTCTGTTCTTTGCACAGCGGGAGCTCTGAAAATTTGATTAGTCAGCCTGTCTGTCAACAGTGCTTAGGGAAAGGAAAGTGCTATATCTATTCATGAGCTAGAGCAAAGATTGATGATCCTTAAAACAGTTTCTATCCGAGGAGTACTGAGTCTTAATAATTTATAAGATTTGGAGGGTTTCCACGATGGTAGCAATTAGAAAACACAGGTTTATTTCCTTTGAGTTTTACCTGTTGAACATTATTTCAATTTTACCTGTTGAACAAATTTTGAACAAATTTGTCAAAATTCAAATCCATTTTTAGAAGAACTATCCTGTTCAGTTCTGTTATTTAACCATTATTAAGCTGTTTGTTGAAGCAATGATTGTAAATACTCAATTCCAATGGCATTATTGAGTTGGTCCCATCATATAAGCGCTAAAAAATGTAATTAATTTTCTCCTTCATCTTTGTTCTTGAGACAGAGATTCTACAGTATACAGAATAGAAGTGAAGAAGATATTTAAATTTTACATTTGGAAGTGGAAGTCCATTAACTTCAATTATTTGGTTGATAGTTGAAGCATTGTTTGAATTATTTGGAAGACTGTCTCATCTTTGATGTATTGCTATTGTTAGTTAAGAAAGAATTTTTTCCATATGTGAATTTAAATCCTACTTCTCTGCAAACGTTGCTGGAACATAATTCTAACAATATCATCTACATTACTAGTCCATCTGTGAAGTAAGTAAATAAATTAATTCTGTTCTCTTTTCCTTTGCTGCCAAAGATGAATTTTTTAAAAGAAAAAAATTTCTGAAGTAGTGTCTACACATGATTGAAACAGAAAGCTGAAGCAATGATTAAAACTATTCTGGTCAGGTTAGTTTTGTACTTTTTCTTGTAGTATTCAGATACTTGAGACATATATATATATAATTTCAATTCAGATTGTTTGGACTTAGATTCTTGGTGTGTGTGTGTCTGTGTGCATGCATGCACAAACTTGCACACAGGTAAGCATGAGAGAATCTTGGAAGAGATTATGTTTATATTGAAAAATAACACTCTTGTGAAACTTTTCATCTGTTGAAGCTCTTCTCTGCACTTAATTGCTTTTACTATATTTTTAATTTCCATAGCTGGGAGTCTTAGATCTCCCTGTAAGTTTTCCAAGCTGCTAAACATATACAAATTTAAGACGTAACCACAAGCACTCTAAATGATTTCTTTAAAATCCCATTTTGGCACAAATATCACTTATTCCATAGCCACTCAGGGAAAATCACAGACATACACACAAGGGCATCATTTAACTCGAAATTGCTAATTACCGTTTTTGTGTTTGCGGTCCCTCATTTCTCTGCTCTTCCATCACAGGGACAAGGCAGAATGCATCACATTTAAAAGACGAATGTCAAGTAGCCCTTTCTCCTACTTCTCCAGCAAATTCAGTAGAAAAGATTTCTACAACAAAAACAAATCAGCCCTACCTCTCCTGGTATTTCAGTGATGGGTGTGTACTGCTGCTTTTCTGCCACAATGGGAGAGGACAGCAGAGTTTTATACTCCAGTTTTCTGGGAAAGATGTTGACGGGATGCAAAGTCTAGCTCCTCTCACAGAGTGACAGTTATTGTGTGCAACAACCTTAAGAATAGAGGCTGCAATTACATAAAGAACAGGAGTCCTTTTCTATCATCTTAGAGCAGCCCAGTTCTGCCACATGCACTTGGCTGAATTCTCCTGCCTGTATAAGAAAGGGGTAATTAACACAGGCAAAGTCATTACTGCATACTGAACGTTGAGGCTTGCCCAACCCAGCTGCTCTTTCTTGCTTGCTGCCCCTTTTCCCAGAGAGGTTTTAGAATGCAGACTTCAATAATGCTTACAATATTGTGACAGACCATGCTTACTATATATTCTCTGGAGTATTTTCCTCCAAATGAACCTGGAAGACTTCCCAGCTTTGATGCTGTTTAATTCAGTTCCCATTTTTCTATTTACAGAAAGATGAACAAAGAGCTATTGGGAGAGAACAAATAAAATTTGAACAACAAGCAAATACATATGGAACAAAAACAATTTTGTTAGGATTTTGAAACAAAAATTCTTGGTACCTATGTTCAGATATAAGATCAAAAGTGAGTTAGTGTGATTTGACTGTGATGTATCTTAACTCACTAAAGTGACTACAAGCACTCTATTAAAATGGTGAACTTTCCGAATAAAGAAAACCACTCTTCTTTTTTTTTTCACCATATAGTTCATCACCATGATCATTTCTTAGACACTTGCATCAATTCAGAATAAGAAATAAAAAGAAAAAAGAAAAGAACTCATACTTACCATACCCCTTACCCCTCCCTCTCATTGACTGCTAGTATTTCCATCTACCCAATATATTTTAGCCTTTGTTTCCCTTTGTTTTTTTCTATACCCCTTACCACTCCCTTTCTTTGATCACTAGCATTTCAATCTACTCAATTTATTTTAACATTTGCACCCCCTATTATTTATTTTAATCCATATGTTTTACTCATCTGCTGTACCACAGATAAAAGGAGCATTAGACATAAGGTTTTCACTATCACACAGTCACATTGTGAAAGCTATGTCATTATACAATCATCTTCAAGAAACATGGCTACTGGAACACAGCTCTACATTTTCAGGCACTTCCCTCCAGCCTCTCCAATACACCTTAACTAAAAAAGGTGATATCTATATAATGTGTAAGAATAACCTCCAGGATAGCCTCTTGACTCTGTTTGAAATCTGTCAGCCATTGATACTTTATTTTGTCTCATTTCTCTCTTCCCCCTTTTGGTCAAGAAGATTTTCTCAATCCCTTGATGCTGAGTCCCAGCTCATTCTAGGATTTCTGTCCCATGTTGCCAGGACGGTTTATACCCCTGGAAGTCATGTCCCACGTAGAGAAAGGGGGAGCAGTGAGTTTACTTGTCGTGTTGGCTGAGAGAGGCCACATCTGTGCAACAAAAAAGATTCTCTGGGGGTGACTCTTCAGTCTAATTTTAAGTAGGCTTAGGCTATCCTTTGCAGAGACAAGTTTCATATGAACAAACCCCAAGATTGAGGGCTCAGCCTATTGCTTTAAAACCACTCTTCTTAAGAGAAGGTAGTACATTAATGGTTGTCATGACCTGAGGTCTATGGTCCAAGCACTATATATGGTCATATAGTCCTCATAACAATCTTGTGAAGTAAATGTTGCTATTATTATCCTCACCATTTTATAGATGAAAAAAACTGTGACAGAGTAGAAGAGCAAATTGTCCAAGTTCACAGAATTAATAATGGGTTGAATTGGGCCTTAAACTCAGGCCATGGGGTTCCTAACCCATGGTCCTAACCACTGCCTTCTACCGATGCTCTCTTTGATTTATGTTTGGAAGCATGGGCTTTGGGGTTAGACAACCAGGGTGCACCCCTGGCTTGGACCCTTCCCAGTCATACTAATAACATGGGTAAGAAGCTTAACTTCCACACGACTCAATTTCCTTATCTGTAAAATGAAGATAATAAATTTGCTGTCATTCTGTCAATAAGAATGAATGAGATGTGCTTACTTGGATGGAATCGCTTCATTAAAAAAATATTATCTTCATTATAATGTTATATGTTGTTGTTTTAAATAAGCAGACTAGTTTTGTGACTACGTCCTTGCAATTAACACTCTGCTTATTCCTTCACCTGGGCTTATTTACCTGCCCTGCACCTATTCATACCTCACTTGTGTATGAGGAAAGAACAAAAGACTCATCTCCATATTCACTGAAAATATTTTGCTCGTATGGACGCTTTTGTGTAAAATTACAGGAAAATAATGTCTTAAAGTTATATCTGAGATCAAGCCCTCTGTCTTTGGCTTGGTAGAGCTTAGTTTTATATAGTTAGAAGAACAATGTTTGGTTTCATAGCAATACATATTCATGAATTACTTGCACAATAAACCATATCCTCTTATTAATAGCGTGGAACTTTTTTGGTAATTGTTTGGTAAAATTGTGTGGTCAACTAATGAGTTTTTGCACTATGTTAGTTTGCACAAATATTGATAGACAATCCAAATGATTTTCCACCTGTCTTTCAGGAATGAGTTGATGACTTTAAACAACTCTGATTTCTTTCCTTAATGTGTGTATGTGTATAATTGATTGAGATTAAATATATCTCAGATTGGCACCACATTATATATTAGGGTTATTTCAGTGAGAAGAATGAGGAAAAGTATATAAACACACTGTAGAATCCTCTATCCTTACAAATCCCTTCCTTAACCCTATATCTCCTTTATTTACCACCCCAGTTCTCTATTTTCTTTCAAAGTTAGTTTTTTCAAGTTAATTGTCCCAAATACAGTCTTTACTTCCTCACCTGTCACTGTTCAACCCACTTCAATCTGCCATTCAATTCTAATGCTTCACAAAAATGTTCTTCACAACAGAACTAATTGACACATCTCCTTCATCAACTGACTCACTTTCTTTTTCTTAAAGCATTTTCCTTTTAACTTTATAATATCATATGACCCTCTTCTGTTTCCCTTCCTCTCTGGTCACTCTTTTTCTGTCTGAAATCTAGATGCTGGAATTCTTTGGGAATCAGTCCTAGTTTCCCCTGATTATATTCTTTCTCCTTAAGTGAGTTCTTCTAGTTCCAATCCTTTAATCTAAATTCTAATTCCCAAGGTTCTATTTCCATGTCAAACCCTGTCTTTGAAAATTTATTCAGCTGCAAAGTTCACATCTTTATTTTGATAACTCGTAGATATCGCAAATTTAATGAATCCAAAATTGAACTTTTGATGTCATCCCAAACTTTTCCAATTCATTATTTCCCCATCTTAGTAAATGACGTCAGTTTTTCACACTTATCTGCCCAATCAGAACCTTTAGAGTTAAGCTTTATTCTGCTACCCCATCCCCACACATCTGTGCATAAATAGACAACCTTTTTGAAAATACTTCCATCCCCTTTTTTATCACTGTCGCCCCCAAAGTGTATTTAACTATCATCCTCTGGACTCCTGTATTAGCCTCTTAATTGATATCTTTGCTTCAGTGGTTGTCTTCCTCCAGTCCATCGTACACATGGACGTTAGAGTGGTCTTTGTAGAACATGAGTTTAAACACATCAATGATCACTGAACTCAGGACCCTGGAAGGCTTGCCTTTGCTTATCTTCCATCCTCTTCTGTTCTGCTCTCTCCCTTGTTATACTTCAGCTACAGTGCTCTTATATCCTTATCCTGAACACTCAAGTTCTTTTCTTTCTTAAAGATCCCAGGACAAGCATATCCTTCTGCTTACTGTCCTCTGTGCTATTTCTGCATTCTTTTCATTCAGCAGGTAACTTTACATTGGGATTGAATCAAGTAGCCCCCAAAAGACATCTTCAAGTTTTAAGTCCATTCTTGTGGGTGTGAGCCTATTGTAAATAGGACCTTGTGAAGATGTTAATGTAAGTTAGAATGTAGACTCATTTGTGAATAAGATCTTCAAAGGACATATTCAGGTGTGGCCAGACTGAATCAGGGCGAGCTTTAATCTGTATGATTAGAGGCCTTATAGAGAGAGGAAATTCAGAAAACTGAACAGCAGAAACCAGAAGCCAGAAATTGAAAAATACAGAAGTCAGAAGAAGCTAGACAGGAGAGAGGGATTGCCACGTGATAGAAGACTGCTAGCACAAGAACTCTACTGATTCCAGGAGAAGATATGGCCTTGCCAAAACCTTGATTTGGGACTTTTATCTTCCAAACTGCGGGTCAATAAATGCTTGTGTAAGCCAACCCACTGTGTGGTATTTATCTTAGCAATTCTGGCAAACTAACACTATCTTAAATAGGACTTTCCTATGTCATCCAAATTGATGGTCTATTCTCTAGCATGGTCCTTTCTTAATTTTCTTCATGGCACCTGGCACAATTTGTATTTAGATACTTATTTGTTTGTTTTCTTGTTAGTATCCATTTTCTCCCTATATTGTAGGCTTCTTTAGTACAGAGATTATTTTCATTTCAGGTATTACATACACAGTGTCTCACAAGGTTCTTTGACATAGTATGAGCTCTGCAAACATTTCTTAAATAGATGAATAAGTACAATGAGGTAGAAAGTTGTTTCCAGATAAGGGTTTGTGTCAGCATACCTCAGAACAGAACAAAATAAACATTTGTAGAGTTCGGGACATAGTTTATGAGCTCTGGGGTTTTACATTTATTAAAACCTCTATGAACTTCAACCCAAGTACAATATGAAGTCCATAAAGCAGCAGTAAAAGGAAAACACAACCGTGTATAATTCATAGTCTCTGCTTCCCAGAATGATACCTGGAGTGGTTCCCTCATGCTGTTCTTAATGCAGAAAAAGGTGTTCACACAAAAAATGAGATTTATTCAGTCATTCCATTTGATGACATGTTCTCTTTTTGATATGATATGGGGTGAGGAGGGTAATGATAGATGGTAGCAGTTTAGGAGATAAAGATTGGGACCTACTCAGAGATGTTTAATGTCTTTAATCAGATTTAATGCTTTTAACTAGAATGTTTCTTCCTATTACCTTGTATAAAGTAAAAATGTTAAGAAAACATCAATATCTACAATCATTATTAATCATTCAGCTTCTTGCAACAACAAATACTTACTTGGGAAAAAGCAGTGTTCTATATCAAATTTGGATTCTTTTATTGCTTAGGATCCTGAATTCTGTAAACCTAAAACCTTAATCCTGGGCTCTCTGCTTCTACTAAGTGGAAATAGTATAAACTATATTTAACCCTTACATCTGCAAAATGATTTTCCAGATATTGAACATCAGGCAACACAGGACAATGATCCCTGAGAAACAGGTAACTAGCAAAGTAAGCTTTAGATTGATGCAACTTCCCGCTCATAGAAGGTATTAATGCTGCAACACAGGAGGGAAAAACCAGGCAAAACTTGGTAGTTTTCCTGAGTTGAGAAGACAGAGTTGGGAGACTACAGAGAATTTAGTTTGCATGGCATAGTACTGGAGAAGAGAGAGCTACATGTAGAAAGATTTGCAGAGGGTCCTCTCCCACCCAAGCCCTCAGGTGTGTGCTGATCACACTGTGCAGTGAGGAAACTGCCGATGCCCTAGGAAGAACCACTTGGATGCAACAGAGGGCACAGAACTTGAACTAGGGGTAAGGATAGTTTCCTGTTCTTACTAGTCTCAGTGTAAAAGTACCAAATTCTGCTGTGATTTGAAATTTATTGCTTTTTGTATATATGCTATTTTTCACAAAAGAAAGAAAGAAAAAAATGTAGATTGTGATCATAAAAACATATGTATTCCTTCTTTCTGCCTAAGTTCTGGAACAGCTAGAAAGAAAAATGTGAGAGGATGGTATGGTAGCCCATGACAAACTCTCGGATCTGTCCTGTATCTACTTGTTGAAGAGTACTTTGAAAACTATTGGTTTTTTATTTCTTTGCTTTGTATGTATGTTATACTACACAATAAAAAAGTTAAAAAGAAAAAAAGAAAGAAAGAAAGATATAGGGGACAAAAAAAAGTTAGAATGGTCATAACCCAAATATCCCTAATGTTTGGCAGAATGATCAGATAGGAGAGGAGAAGGAGAAGAACAGAGAAGTTAGGATTTAACAAATGAGTATGTCTATTGAATACTGATATTTCTTTTTAGTCTCTAGTGTCTTAGAACAGCTAGAAGGAATAAACAAATTGTGGACCTGTAGCCCATATCAAACTTTGAAATCTGCTTTGCTACTTTCAAATCTGCTACTTCTTAAAATATACTTTGAAAAAAAAAAAAGACCAAGTCATGGGGGCATCAGGAAAGGTACCCCAAAGAGTTTTACCTCATTAATGGGGGAAAATGACCCCAAAATAAATACTACTATGGTCACACTTGATATAGCTTAAAAGTAAGATCTGAAAGGGTCAGTTTTCAAGTAATTTATCCATGGCCCAGAATAAAGGTCAAGAATTTTTAAACAAATACAAAAATACTCAGCATTCAACAAGATAAAACTTATGTTTGACATCCAAACAAAAATCACCAGGCATGCCAAAGAGTCAAAAAATATGATCTATAGTGAGGAGAAAACTCAATTGAATCCAGTTCAAAAATAACATAGATGATAGACTTACTGCATAAGGGCATTAAAATAGCTATTATAATTATATAATTACAGTTCATATGTTCAGGGAACTAGTGAAAAACTGAGCATAAATAGAGATATGGAATATACATACATTTACATATTTATTTAATTATCTATCCACAATATCAAACTTGTACACATGAATACTACAATGACTGAGATGTACAATAGATCACATGAGATTAACAATGGATCAGACATTGCAGAAGAAAAGATCAGTGAACTTGCAGACATAGCAATAGAAACCACTCAAAAAAGAAACACAAAGAGACAACAGAATGAAAATTAAAAAAAGAAAGCACTAGAGGGTTGTTGGAAAACTACATGTTGCCTAATATATGAGTAATTGGAATCATGAAGGGAGACAGGGGTAGCAGGGGAAGAAAGAAAAAAATATATAAGGAACAGAAATGAACTAAAATTAAATGATGGAAAGAGATCTACTATGATAATAGTAATCAAAAGAAATGGCGGTGGCCATATTAATATGAAACAGAGTAGAGTAAATAATGTTATAATCATCAAAGAGAGCTATTTGATGATAAAAAAAGGATTGATTCAATATAAGGAGATACAAACCACAGATATTTATGCAATTAATATTAAAGTCTTGAAATATATCAAAGCAAAAACTGAAAGAACCACAAGGAGACATAGAAAAATATATATTTACAGTAAAATATTTCAATATCCATCTCATTATTGATAGAACAATTACATAGAAAATCAGTTGGGATGTAAACAAATTGAATAATACTCTCAGCCAGTTTGACTTATTTGATGTTCAAAAGAAAACTCTCTCAATGAGACTAAAATGCACATTATTTTAAGTGAACATGGAGGATTTACCAAGATAGACCATACTGTGAAACATAAAATGTCTGAAAATTTTTGAAATATTTAAAAATGGAATTAAATTAGAAAGAAATAAAAAAAGAGAGAAATATCTCTGTAATCTTAAGAATGCTTCTAAATGTCCCATAAGTCAAAGAACAAATCAAAAGGAACTTAGAAAGTATTTCTAGATACTTTCTGAAGAAAAATGAAAAAAAAAGACAAGTATTCTTGTAAGAGCAAAGCAGACAGGAACATTGTGACACACAGAAGAGATGAAGGCAACATGACCATAAAGGCATAGATTGAAGTGAAGTGGCCACAAGCCAAGGAAAGCTTGTAGCCACCAGAAGAGAGAAGAGGCAAGGAGCATATTCTTTCCCTGGAGCCTCTAGGAGTGCAGCTCTGCCAACATGTTGATTTCGGTCAGAGAATCTGGTTTCAGACTCCTGACCTTCTGAACATGAGAGAGTAAAAATTTTGTTGTTGTTGTTTTAAGCCACTTAGTTTGTGGTAATTTGCTATAGCAGCCACAAGAAAAACTAAGACTCAGTTTTACTACTAGGCTTAGGTAGGTTATCGGAACACCTTCTTGCAAATGGGAAATTATAGCCATCATCTTATTGTTTTCAGTGGGGTTTTTCTGGAAACCATGTTTACTCTTTTGTATTGCTGCTTGGGATTAACTTAATGCTCTCAGATAACAATTTGCTAAGTGCTTTTGACACTCAATTTGGGTTTGTAGTCTTAAGACTCCAAAGCATTGAAACAGGAAATCAATGTAGCATTGAGAATGTCTTTAGAATTCAAACCATTACAGGCTTTTTAACATTTAACACTTTATGCTGCAGTTGTTTAAATTTTGTGCATTAACTTGATTTGATCCAGAAATCATTTAAGGCAATTCACAATGATACACAGCATAAGTTAAGATTCTCAATTCCCTCCAAAGACCATCAAGGACACACCTGAATTGAAGAGCTTGAATGCATTGCTTGTTGCACCCAGGCAAAATGTAAACTATGAGGATTGTGAATCATCTCACTAAGTGGATTTTGTAAAGTATTTTTTATAGGATTTGGATTTGTTTCGATGACATGAGGAGGGTTAAGGAAACAGCTTTGATCTGGATTAAAGGATGTCACAGAGTGGGGACAATATTATGATTGTGTACCTTGATAAATCTTACTTAGCAGGAAAGACTAAGCTGTGGCTAAAACTGTAGTTATTCATATTACAGAGAATAGGTGGATGTTTGGACCTATTTGCAGTTTGGACAATGCTAATGTTTTTGTCTGTATTCAAGCATGCTTATGAAGCATTGTTGTTTTCACTATTGGACAACCC
Organism: Myrmecophaga tridactyla; assembly: GCA_004026745.1. Taxonomy (NCBI): domain Eukaryota; kingdom Metazoa; phylum Chordata; class Mammalia; order Pilosa; family Myrmecophagidae; genus Myrmecophaga; species Myrmecophaga tridactyla. The sequence goes on along the minus strand of PVIY010005975.1, from coordinate 74,740 downwards.
TAGTCAAATAGTGGTCTTGTCTGACATACATGTTTTCTGAAATTGTTTATGTTCAATAGGGGAACACTGATGTCTCACTTTGAGAGCCAGACCAGCTGCTGGCTTCAGAAACTATTTTTCTTCATCTCAAGGTAATTTAAAATAAAATTAGGTAAGAAAAATGAAAAAGTAAATAAGAATGAAAAAGTCTATTAAAGACAAAAGAAAGATTAGTATGCAAAATATACGTCATTTAGACACATCACAACAAAACCTGAGGCTGAGGCTCTTGAGGAGAGGCTGCTATGGTTGTCTGTAGCGCATTCTGGATTATTTGATATCTGAAGCTGAAGCTAACAGTAGAATATCAGGGCTGTTTCTGGCCTTCCATGCTAAGATCAGTAAGCATGATTCTTGTTTTGTAGGATAAGAAAAGCTTCAAAATATATTCTGCAATCAATGTTCATCAGTGTGAACCAGACTGACAATATATTGCAGATATTTAGATTGAATTAGCAACTCTGAAATTGTCCAAAAGGGTAATTATATTCATTAAAATCCTTCAAGTATTGGTAGGGAACAGTTGTTTCAATAACTTTGGCACTGTATGAGAGGCAGCCTATGCCTGGGTCCAGTCATAATCTGAGACCGTCCAATAGCAGATACTGAAAGATTCAGCCACCTTTACTTTTGTTATTTTGCATTTGTGGCTAAGCCTCTTGCTTTGCTCTTAAATTACTTGATATCTATGTCTCATTCCTTCAGCTGTCTTCAAACTCCTTTTGGTTGAGACCCTGCCTTCTAGTTATTTTTCAGTGATGGCACTAGCTGCAAAAATTTGCATTAAATAAAGTAGCTGGCACTTGCAAAATAGTATTGAATGGAAAAGAAAAAAATAGTGTTGAAGAAAAGAAAGTTTGGATTGATGGGTAGATGAATATCAGGATAGAGAGATCCCCAGCTCCTACCCACTCATTAAAAAGAATAACTCTGGGAAAATGGCAGTTTGTGCTCATATAGCTCTGATTATTGTCTTATGGTAAGAAAAAGGAATCAGCAAGTAACACCTTGCAATATCATGTTTATCCAAAATTGAATTGAAGAGATAAGACTCTATAGGCATATAGGCATAAAAATATTACAATTTATCTACTCTGCTTCAATAGTCTGATATTTCAGGGTTTCTCATATCTGGTCTTTTATTGTGGGAAAGTGAAAAGAACACTGAACAAGTAATGAGATGAGTCAGGTGTTATGTTCTGGTGTCACGACTTATTACTTCTGACAAAGAAGAGTTGTGGTTAAGAGAGGTGAGTTTGTTCTTCATTTGAAAATGAGAAAAAGAAGTCTAACTTTATTAATGGCAAAGATCATGATATGTGATGAATGTGACAGGTCTTTATAAGCAATAAAGCCCTATCAGATAGTAAAAATTTTATTTGTGAGTTTCTCAATTCTACAGTGATGAGTAATTTCTTATCCACTCGCATCTGTGATTTTGTTTAAATGTGCATTTCCTGCCATCCATCTGAGACTATAATGTAAGACGAATTAAAAAAGAATGGAAGCAGTTAGTCATGCTTGACCTTTCCAGAGTGGTGGTAAATAAGATTAAAGTGGTTTTGTGATGGTTCATTTTATGTGCCAACTTGGCTATAAGTTATGATTTCTGGTTGTTTAGCCATATACCAGTTTGGAGGTTGCTGTGGAGGCATTTTTGTAGATGTGATTAGCACCTAAAATCAGTTGACTTTAAATAAAGGGGATTACCCTCAACAATATGGATGGACTTCATCCAGTTGGAGGCCTAGAGAGCAAAGAATAGAGGTTGCTAGCAACAAGCAGAAATTCTTCCTCAAGTCTACACTATCCACTCCCCTCTGAGTTTTCGCCTGCTAGCCTTTCTTACAGATTTTGTACTCAAGACTTAAACATCACTCTTACTGGAATTTCCAGCCTGCCAGACTGTTGGCTTGCCCTTCTGATTTTGGACGAGCCAGCCCCCACAATCATGTAAACCAAGTCCTCAAAATAATATGTATATAATAAATATTTACATATATTATTATATAAAATCTATATAAATATAATATACAGGATGTATATTTTGTTTATTTATACATATACATATATCCTGTTGGGTCTGTTTTTCTGGAGAATACTTATACAGGTATCCAGTGCAGGGCATCTAACAACTTTGAAATCTATTCTGAGTGTAATGGAATGTCTGTCACTGGAGCATTTACAGCAGATAGTGACATGATATGCTGTGTGTTTTAGAAGGATCAGTCTAGAGAATGTTGTATCCACTCTCCAAATGGACCACACTTCTCAGAGTTCAGACTCTTGAGTAGTCTTCTCCTGCAATGAATCTGGGCTGGCCTATGGCTCATGCTAGCCAACAAAATGTGACAGAAGTGAGACTGTGTCAGTTTCAGATCTGGGCTTTAAGAGGATTAGCAGTTTCTTTCTCTTTCACACACTCACTCTGGGAGCCTCAAGCTCCTATGTAAGAAGTTGGGCTGTTTTGCTGTGGAGATCTCAAGTTGAGGACAAGCCCTGAGACCACATAGATAGAGACCCAGTTTCCCCTTGTCCAATAAGACTGCTGCCATTGTCAAGCCCCTGTGTTTAGAGATAGCATGTAATACATTGAAAATCAAAACATGGATGTAGACAGGCAAAAGAACAAGGAGACCAATTAAAAAGCTATATTTTTGTCCAGGTAAGAGATGACAGGAACTTGGACTAACAGTTGAGAAGGAAAAAAGAGGTTGAAATTTGAGACAATATGATTTGTTGATGGACTGGAGGTGTGGTGTGAAATAAAGAGAAGAATCAAGGCTAAGTCTCAGGGCTTGTCCTCACCTTGAGATCTCCACAGCAAAACAGCCCGACTTCTTACATAGGAGCTTGAGGCTCCCAGAGTGAGTGTGTGAAAGAGAAAGAAATTGCTAATCCTCTTAAAGCCTAGACCTGAAACTGACACAGTCTCACTTCTGTCACATTTTATTGATTAGCATGAGCCACAGGCCAGCCCAGATTCATTGCAGGAGAAGACTACTCAAGAGTCTGAACTCTGAGAAGTGTGGTCCATTGGGAAGCATCTTTGGAGAGTGGATACAACATTCTCTAAACTGATCCTTCTAAAACACACAGCATATCATGTCACTATGACAGGAACAACTAGGATAAAATGGCAATATTTAAGACGTGAAGGAACTTAGGGAAAAGCAGATTTCAGAAAGGCAATTAAGAGTTTAGCTTTGGACCATTTGAAGTTTGATGTGAAAGCCCGAAATGCTGCAGTCAAGAGAGCTAGTGATTAAATAACAGAAGCAATGATACAACTGTTTGAACCCTTATTACTACTAAAGGGAACAGAGAAATGTGTTCAAAGTTGGAGGTTATGTGGGGATGCAAGACGATTTTGAAAGATGGGAGATGTCACAGGTTTGCTATGTCATGAGAATGATCCTGTAAAGAGGATAAACTTGATGACATGGAGGACAGAGGAGGTAATTTCACAAACAAATCCTTGAGTAGATGAGCAAGGCTAGGATCCAATACACGACACACAGATGGTGGAGTTGGTGTTATCTAGGAGGGTAGTTCATCCATAGTACTGGAAGGAATAGAACACAGGCACAAATACTTGATGTTGGTGGATTTGGAGGCAAAGCATGAGGACAATATCTTCTAAGTGCCTCTATTTTTGCAGCTGGAGTGATGTCTGGGGAGAGGGGTGCTGGAATTTTAAAGAGAAACAAAATATTGTGAGATAAACATTTCAGAAAGCAGGAGAGTGAGTAGATCAGGAATTTGGAAGCATATTTGAGTTTCTGGGGTTTTGTCTCTCCAAGAAAATGTTATCTGATCTGTCCTGCTGCCGCATAGACTGCATTGCCCAGAAATCTTGATTTAAATGGTTCTCAATTAAGGTTGCCTTGGAGCTTATGTTCACAGACTGAGTGAATTGTCCCAAATTCCACATCTGTTAGGAACTGACTCAGGAAGGGTGTGCTGCTGTTGGCCAGGACACTTTGTCAGACTCTATACAAACAGTCTTCTGAAGTTCCTTTGCTTACGATTGTGAAAGTTTTAGTATCACCATAGTACATAGTTACTGCAAAGAAAATGATTCCAGTATGAAGACTGAAAAAAAAATACAACAACTGTGTTTTCTCTGCTCGGCATCTGCCAACTTGTTGAAGCCACTTAGCAGTTTTCAGGATGGCCTGGGGTTCTTTGGGTAATTATGAATTGTCATTACTGTGTTATTATTCTGTCTTGCTGCTCTAGTATTCTTGCCAACATATTTTCATCCATCAACAAAGATGTTTGTTTTTGTGAACTTGCTTTTTTTTTTTTAATCATTGAAGAACCATAGGAAAATTGTCAACTCCTGACTACCATGGGCTTCTAGTGTATTTATATAGGAAAGCCTGGGGCACTACCTTCCCCAGAAACACATATATATAATCTCCCATAAGACTTTCTATCAGCCCCTGATTTTAAAATACAACATACAACTGTTCATCAAATAGAAGGTAAAAACAAAATTGCTAGTAGAAGTCTGAAGTGAAAAAAAAAGACTGATAATTGTATTTTATCCAATGAAATAGAACTTTCCAGTAGTGTAGAGTAAATCAGTAGGATGGAGTTAGAAATGAAACACATGGAGAAACAAAAGGGAAATGTGATTTGTGTTTCCTAGTGCCAAAAAGAAAAATTCATGACTAACTATCTTAAGCTACTAATTGTGTGAAGCTATATATATGAAAATAAAGTCTTACTGGTCTGAACAGTAAATATTGCTATGTTCTGAATAGATACTGGTATAGGGAATATATTTATAAAAGATAAATTTTGGGTGATTGTTCAGAAGTTTATCTAAATATTCTGATGTTAAATAAAGTCTCTTGGTCAATTTCAGAATGTCATTTTCTGTGTTCCAGCATAGTTGTAATTTTAGGCCAAATGCGGAACTTTTCACCTGGGGATAAAACTGTCTGGCTTTGAGTCACTGAATTGTCTAATGGAATAAGCAATAGAAGCATTCAGAAGTGATAATGGACAGACGATTTGCTCTTTAGCTTCTTTAGCTCCTCTAGGGAATAAATATTTCATTCTGTGAAATTGGAATGAGCTTTTGAAATAGCAGTGACAGCACCCAGAATTTTTCCACCACTTTATCTCCAGAGAGACTACCTAATTCAAGTAATTGAACTTTTGGAAAAGAGAATGGCAAATGCACATAGGTTGGGGTTAAACTCAGTTCAAAGCAGGCAAGAAGTATTTGCCATATACCAGTGATAAACTGGTATATGATAAACTGGTATATCAGGATGTGGCCATAAACCAACTCATTTGAGCATTCCCAGCTAAGAAAGCTCAAAGCGTGTATGTTCCATCCCCCCCCCACCCCCAAAGGCTACTGCATACCTGGGTATGCCTGCTTTTGAAAGATTGGCTTCAGTTAGAATTGGAGAGGAAAATTTCTGGCCTTCAGTGTAAGTACTGGGAATTAGAAACTACTGCTGGACCAGGCAATGACAAAGCCTCCAGTTTGAGTTTCCTTATCTGTGAAACAAAGCCACAGGTTATTAACTTGCATTACAGTTTTCTTAAAATGTTTCATCTTTTTCCTAACTGATATATAGAGTTGATGTAATTTTGAATATCTAGCTCAGGTATTGATGTTGAATGTGGCCTTAGGGACTCAAGCACCATTGTGTAAGAGTAATAGTAAAATTTTCATTGTACAAGGAGAGATATTGCAGAATGTTGAGAGCTCAGAAGGAGATATAAGAAGAAGGTTCTCAGATAAACTACTATTATAGGGTGAAGGGGAAAATTTCTCTAGTAAGAAGAAAGTATCTTTCATCTTTCTTATATGCATTTAATTCAGAAGACACAGGGAGTCTAGTTCCAATTCTATCCTGTCTACAACTTTAAATATATAAAAATGCCCTACAATTTTGAAAACTAGAATGATTTAATTTATGCAAAACTAGAAGGGCCACCATTACTAAATAGTGGTCCTGACAATTGTGATAATCCTCACTTCACGTGGTTAGCAAAGCAATATCTTGAGAACAGAGATACTAAAATTCTTATACATGGGAATTCTAAGGTCCATGGGAAACTTTTTGTTAAGAAAACAAAACAAAACAAACCACTTGTTTCTAGAATATATGCCAGTTTGAGGTAGTTAAATGAATCCAGCTCTCAAAATCTCTCTTTGCTTCCCTTAAATACCTATTCAAAGGACACATAATTATAAGTAAAGCTAAAACACACCAGCAGTAGGCCTACAGACAACTGAGTAAAAGTTAGGCCCTGGAATCTCTTGAGGTTTGCAAAGCATTTGACGTTATGTCTGGAGTCCTTGGATGAGCCCTAGAAAATAGACTGAAAAGAGCTGCCATCAGAGATCTGTCAGTGTGCAGGAGGAAAGTGAGTATCAGCTCTAAATAAGTTGCTCAGTCTCTCTGACCTTCACAGGCTGAAGAACTGAAGGTGGACATCCTTGCTCGTGAGGCTTGTAGAGTTCAAGGTTTGTTGGAGAAGTTCTCCAGGTGCTTCAGCAGGAAGAAAATCTGGTTCTGTATCATATCAGTATAGAAACCACCTTGCTTTTCACCGCCTGAGGTCATCAGGTGAAGAAAACTACAATTTTATCTAATAGCTATAAAGAAGTCTACAGATAGGGCATATGGTATAATAGAATTGATGATACAGGTAGACAAAAAATTTGAAGAAAAAATACAGACAAGCTTATTTTTTAAGGAACTCCAAATGCAGCACACAGAAGAATTTCTGGAATTAGGAATCATGGTTTCCTGATTAAATCTATTCGGTAGATGAACTGAAGGAACATATTGTCACTGTTGAGTTCTCTGTTAAAAGCTCTTGAGATCAAAAGCATCAATGAAAATGTTCAGAGGTCAAGATTAAGACAAGGAGATACCATATATAAGGGAAAATAAGAAAGATTTGATTGATAGGCCCAGAAACCTAATATGTGAATAGTTTCAAAAAAGAAGAAAAGAACAGATAAAGGGTATGATTTATGTAAAATACACACACACATACACACACACACATAAAACAAACCTCAGCTGAACATAGAGCTAAATCTACATATTGAATGGGCTTAACAGATTCTTCTCAGGTCTGTTAAAAAATGAATTTGCCTAAATATATTCTGATAATATTTATGAATTCTAAATCTACATAAAAAAAACCTTACAAGAGTCAGTAAAGAGAGAATACTGGAAACTCAGTCAACTCAAGTCAGTTGAAAATAATCTATGGACCATGGGGAGAAAACAAAATCTATGGTTTCAGAATTGTATTTATGGTCATTATATTAGTGATCTGTGAGGGTAGAAGAACTTAGATAGGCTGCCTTAGACTAGAGCATAAAATATAACTATGGATGAAATGCTTGAAGAAATAAATGATGACATCACAAAAATAAATAAATAGAACACAATAGAAAGATAAATAGGATGATTTTTTAAAGAACCAAATGCAACTTTTAGAAATAGAAAATGTTAAAATAAAAACTTAAAGGATGTAGATCAGCCATAGCCAAAAAACAGAAAAAATGTGATGGAAGATACCATTGAGGAAATGATCTACAATGCAATCCAGAGACAAGGGCATGGCAAATATGAGAAAGGCTAAGATATAGGGAAGAAAAAGTAGGAAGGCCTAACCTATCTAATTGAAGTTTCAGGAAAAAAGGCTACACAAAAAGTGGAGAAAAGGAAATATTAAAAAACATGTCTAAGGATTTTCCAGATTAAAGAAATAAATCCATTGTTTTAAGAGAAACCAAAACACCCCATAAACTGAATAAACACAAAGAAATTTGTTCTTGTATGAATTGTGAAACTGCAGAAAATGAAATGAAAAAAGAAATCTTTAAAACCATCAGAGAAAAGACAAGTCGCACATAAGGAATGAAATTTGGACTTATAACTTCCTAAAAGAAAAAAATTGAAGCTAGGAGATGACGGAATAATACCTACAAAGTTGGGAGAAAATATATCTGACAACTTATAATCATGTACTCAAATAAAACTATCTTTAACTACCAAGTATGAAATGAAGATTTTTTCAAATAAACAAAACTTCAGCATTTAGTTTGCTCATTGTGAAAGGACATACCATGCAATGGGTTGTCTGAAACAATGAAAATTTATTGGTTCACAGTTATGAGGATAGGAGAAGTACAGAATCAAGGCATCATCAAGACGACACTTTTTCCCAGAAGGCTGTGCAGTCTAGAGCTGGCTGCTGGCTGTATTTGGTCCTTGGCTTTTTTGTCATGTGGCAATTCGCCTGATAGCCTCTCCCGGCTTCCCTCTTCTCTTCTGGGTTCCCCCGACATTCAACTTTCTGCTGTTCCCTCTGGTTCCTTCTCTCTCTGTGACCTTTCCTGTAAAGCCTTCAGCAATAGGATTAAGGCACATCCTCATTCAGCTGGACCACACCTTTACTGATGTAACCTCACTAAAAGGTCGTCTTTATGAGTTCACACCCACAGGATTGGGTTAAGTATAAGAACATGTTTTTTTTTCTGGGATACATAGCTGCAAACCACCACATTCAGTTTACAATGAAACGTATTATATTAGAGTAACTCTGGGTTATTCTCTGGTACAATTTCACCTCAAATCTCAATGCAAACATTAAAAGGTTATTTCTTAATCACACAAATGTTGCTGTGCTTCTAGTTGTTCTCCAGTGGCGCTCTTCCAGTGTTTACTTAGGAATTTATATTCTCCCATTTTCTAATTGCATGTCAGCACAGAATGTTCATGTGTCAAGGGATGAGAAAGCCTTCACTTCCTTAGTTGAGAAGTCGTCAAATGGCTTTACCTAGATACAAGAGGACTATGTGTTCTTTCTGTCTCAGAGGAGAGAGTATTATTGAATAATCGCAAAATCTACCACAAATATTGACTAAGTGGAATTCTAAGGGATTAATGTTAGGAATTATGGACTTGGTTTCCAAAAAAATAAGATGCAAGAAGGAATGTTGTACAAAAATATTCATGAGCATAGAGTAATAATAATAATAATAATAATGCCTAATCTGTGGACATTAATAATAACAGTACTAGAATGCAGGGGGGAGGGGATTGACCAGAGTTTAAGCATTCACGTCCCTAAATTGTTCTGGAGGGGTTATAAAGATATACTAGAGACATCATTACATTTAGTAGATCGGGTAATAGGCTGTATATATCCTAATTTGATTTATGGGATAAAATGGAACATGAAAAAATAAATGCAAGAAGGCAATAATAAAAGGGAAAAGAAGAGAAAAGTTAGCATAAATAGAAAGCAAAAAGCATCATGATAGTAGCAAGTCAAAATATACTAACAATCAGAGTATTAATAAATGAACTAAATTTGCTAATTAAAAATATCATGACTTTGGACAGAAAGAAACAAAATAGCAAAATACAAAATTTAATTACATACGGTTAACAAGACACATATCTAAAATATAAGGACATTGAAAAGTTTAAAGACATATAAAATATATATAGACAAACATTATCCAAAAGAAAGCTGAAATAGCTTTATAAATATCAGAAAAATAGAATTGGAGACAGAACACATGATTAATGATAATGGACCTAGTAAATTAAGATAAAATGTTTAGCTCATTGGAGAGACAGTAATTCTAATATAATATGCAAAATTGTAATATAATATATATATAATAATATAGCCTCAAAATACTTAAAGTAAGAATTTAGAGAACTATTGGGAGGTACTGACAAATCCAATATCATATTGGATTTTAGCATACCTGTCTTAATTTTTGAGAACTTAAGCAAGTCAAAAACTTAGAGAACATATGTAAGATTTGAAAACTCACAATTAACAAGCTTAATGTATTGGACAGATATTTATAAAACCACCCAACTATTAGAGCGTGTAATATCTTCTCAAATACACATGGGGCATTTAGAGAAATTGAACCAGTATAAAGCCTTAAAGTCTGTCTCAATAAATGACATAAAACAATGGCCTTTGACTAGAACTCAACTGCAAAAAAATAAACAAGTAAACATACACACACACATGCACACACACAATGTATAACTCAAAGGTGAAAGATGAAAACAAGGCAGAAAATTTAAAAATGATGAAATAGTGAAATGCAGCAAAAGCATTATTTAAAGGGAAATTTATAGTCTTAAAAATTTGTATTAAAAGAAAAGAAAGGTTGAAACTGAATGAGGTAAGCAGCTAACCTGAAAAGTTAGAAAAAGACCAGAACCAACTCAAATAAAGTAGGGAAAGAAATAAAAACTTATAAGAGAGAAATATTGAACTAGAAGCCTAAGATGAGCAAATAAAACCTACAATTGAATTTTTGGTAGTAATAATAATAATGAATCAAAAATATATGTCAAATTTTAGTAAGAAAAAATTAGACAAAATAAAATAAGATTAGGAATATAAAATGAGTCATAATGAAGGTACAGAAAATTAAAAAGAGAAAATGAGTTTTATGAAAAATTTTATAAATTTGAAGACTTTAGTGACAAGGACATGATTCTAAAAATGTAATTTATCAAATTGATTAAAATGGAATGGAAAGCCTGAATACTCTTATAACCATTCATGAATTTGAATCTGTAACCAAAATATTTCTCCCAAGGTAAATATTTGAGTTGGATAGTTTTAAAGGCGGCTTCTAACACTTTTAAGGAACAGATTTTACAATCATATACAAACCATTCCAAAGAACAGAAAAAGAGACTATTTCCTAACTCATTCTGTGAGGCCAATAGAAACTTGATCCCTACATCAGACAAAAGCACAGGGTCATCTTACACTACAAAGATGTAGAATCCCTATAAAATGTTAGCAAACTGGGAAATTATCTGATCAGCAGGTCACTCAGCTGAAGGGCTACTTCAGGGTAGCAGGGACAGTTTAAACCCAGAACGACCAATGGCTGTAGCTCCTGCAGGAGTCTGCAGCATTGCACTGGTACCTCCTATAGGAACAGTAGCAAGATTTGGGGCTGTCTTGCTGACTGTAGGCTATCCTCCCCACCGCACCATGAGCCAACAGCTCTGGAGGCTCCCCCTTCCCTCCCAATGGCCATGTGTGTACGGGGCTCCCTACCCAGGGTGTGCTAGAGCTCTTCCCTCTGGGAGCAGCAGCAAACCCCAGTCTGAGATCCATGTCTGAGGTGCTTCAACCCCCACCTTAGAGGGGCTCATCACGTTTGAAGTCCCTGAACTGCCTGAGGACACACTAATGGGGAGAGAACACACAGAGAACGTCCCCACTTAAATGCCATGATGATGTTCAGTGATTCTCTGCAGATCTCACTGCTGTGCAGGACAGGATCCCAGAGCAGAGCATGTCTGCCATCTCCGTGTACCCAGATCCAGCACAGCAGTGTTTGTGGACCAGACTAGCCTGCTGAGCAAAGACTGGGAGCAGGTGGAACAGCTGGTGTTATACATGAAAGCAGCGCAGTTGCTCGCAGCTCCCCGCAACTCACCAAGTCCAGGAAGCTGAACCCATCCACGAGCATGATACATGTTGTAAAATAACTGACTGAAAAATGTAATTTCTGTATCATCATCATGTACAAGAAATTTACAGAAAAGTTGAGTTAGCTTCTTCTCTGACAAACCAACTTATTGATGAAATTGGTAACGTGATTGCAGAGAAACTCGTCTACAATTGTGCTGCAGAAACAGCCTGGTCTGCAGTCTTGGATGAAATGCTTCACCAGACAGAAGATGATATATATCAGTGCTTCTTTTGAAAGATCTAACTAAGATTTTGCAGGACTCTTCAGGTATTGAAAATATACATAAATATAAATCTGGTGTTGAAAGGAGATTGTCAGCATTCTATTCTGTTATAAGCAGAAACAGGCTTGTGGATGTCAGTGGGAATGTGAAGTGATAAAGTTTGGGAATACAGCTTGGGTCCTGTTGCACCACCCTAGGAAACTGTAGTTTCTTAATTGGTGATGACCACAGAACAGCTGTGATTTCAAAAAGGGGGGAAAATATATCCCCAAACCACAAATATATCTCCAAACCACCTATTTGTAGGAAATCTACCCTATCAGAGAAGTTGTCCCTACTTTTTCTCTTTATGGAAACAGAAGCAAGAATAATCTACTTGTCTGTCAGTTTGAAACTTGGTTAAAAAAAAAAAGAACTTTAAGAACTAGAATTGTCGGTATGGTTATTCTTGAGGATAATTAAGAATGAAACAAAGTGAATGACTCTTTCCTGAATTTGCCAGATCATTGTGTGAAATTCCACATGGATAAGAATGATGAAAATTAGTTTGCCTGTCTCAAAGTACTGGGGAATTACTGAGGCATGAAAGTTAAAAATTTTTTTTTTTATATCTCATCCAGGTAGTTTGATATTTGAGGTACTGAGCATGAGTCCTAAAACAGTTCAGCAAGAAATAGCTTAAGAAGAAGCAGAGCATGGCTCTTGAAAGACATTTTGAAATCTTCAATTTGCTCAATTGTGGAGGGATGTGTAAATCTTTTAAAATATTTCACATTGCGCTAATTTATTAAAACAATCACATATTGGATTTTGCAATAACAAATGAAACCAGGCACAATGGATACTTTAAAAATGGTGTTTAAAGTATTTTACATTATACGCATACAGACCTTTTTCCAGAATTCAAATACAGATTTTCTTAGTAGTAAGTTGATTTGCTGGTTATTTGCTTTTCATCACATTTTAAATTTTTCATGCAGGGTTTATTAAAGGCTATTTGGTCAGTATTAAACAAATATAAATCAGGAGATCCTCTCAAGAATTTTAAGTAGGGTCAGAACAAAATTGGTAATCTAAATGCTTCAGAATTTCTACATAAAGTTATTGAAAAATGAGGTTCTTTTTAAAATGAGTTCTGCTTTCTCTTAGGAAAATGGACAGCTTTCTCCAGCCTGATGTCTGTTTTTCTGTTAATCCTGACAGTTCACCAAACTGTTAACTTTTCTCCAGAAATGATCCCAATATTATATATTACATTGTTTCTTTTACTTAGCTGCTTGGTTACTTGAAAAAACATTCTCTCTTTTGTTTGGATCATTTTAGATAATATAATCTGAACTCTGACAAATTATGCAGCACTCTGGGATTAATCTAATTTTAGTGTACTGATGAAAACCAACAAACAAAAACAAATCTGTTTTTTGTCTTTTATTTTGCCAAAGTAATGTAATTTTTACCCTATTTATTTGTATGACATTCTAGCAGTTAATTTGAACATTTATTTATATGATGTTTGTACTTTAATAGTGTTTTAATACAGTGTTTCCAGCTCTTTTGTAACTGCATGCATTATTCTTGAAAGTAGGTAAAACTCACTGAATTGCTGTGAAATAGGCTTTAAATTTTGCCTATACAAATAATGTATATTAAGGTAAGATAAACCTGACAGTGTTTCTACTGTAGAGTTGACTCTTTATTAAGTAGCTCATCAAGCCAGATAATTCCTTAGTGAATTTGGAGACGTGGTCCTTCATATCCTTTGTCCTGTCCCAGTATTTAAGATTTTTGGTGTCTGTCAGGCAGGCTGCTGTGAGCGTGGAGTGCTCAGCAATGATTCCTCTCCTAGCCTGGTGGGGGCTATAAGCAATGTTATTAGTGATATTGTATTTATATGACTTTTCAGAGTTTACAGTGCAAATTCATTTATTGACTCAGTCATCACCATTATTTCTGTTGGTCTTCCAAGTGGGTATGTTTCTTCTCTCCCTTTTTCCCTGTCTTCCACCCACCCCTTTCTTTTTAACACAGGAAGAAACAGACTCGGACAGCATAAGTGCTTGGTCTAAAGTCAGGCAACCAGGGAAGGCAGGTCATCATTTTGTGACTTCTAGATTCATTCTTCTTCCTCTTGTATAATATAATCATTGTGGCAGGCGGTATGCGTGAAACAGTGAAGTCTGAAACAGCAGAGAAGGACAAAATGTAAATACATGACCAATAGTTCTGATTACACTTCTGTTATCGAGGCTAATTGTTTTAAGAGATTTTGCCTTGATTATAGAAATCCTAAGCAAATGTTTCAAAAAAGGACAGAGGGCAAGGAGGCAGAGAAGAAGAAAAGAGAAAGAGAGGAGAAACATAAAAGCAAAAGAAAGATGAGAAAGGTATCAGAGAGAAACCATCCTCCAACAAAAGAGCATATGTTCCCACAGGTGTTCTACAATATGGAAAATTGTAATGAAATGTGAATTAATGAGAGCAAGAGTTCAAAGATAAAGAATGATATAAAGAAGGAGATGGGTGGTCTTCCTGTTTTAAAAGCACAGAATAAGCATGGTGAATTTCCCTTTTTCATGTTCTAAATTACTGTAAAAAAAGTTAATACAACAAAAATAAGGAACAAAGGTCAAATTCTGTTTTTGATATAGTTAGGAGACATCTGCAATGCTATGAGTGAATGTAGTAAGAAGAGCTGTCAAATGCAGTGAAGGTCACTAGGGATTGAGGAGCTGTTAAAAGAATACAGCAGGAGTGAATATTTGCATACCCAGCCATGCTCTGATCGAAGTAAAAGGAAAACTGAAACAAAATTTCAGACAGATAGGAACTCAGGGAACTCATTATGCTTTCCTGAAGAAACCTCATTGAAAATAAAGTTAAGCCAACCAAGAGATGAAGGAGCAAACAAATAAAAGAGTTTGTGAAGAAAAATGAATTCACTTAACAATAAGAAAAAGACTTTGAAGAATGTGTGGATTTTGGTAAAGGAACAGAATGTAAATGTCATAAACATTGAAATGTAGAAATTATATAATAATTCGAAATTGGAGGGGAAGAGGCAAAGAAGCTCGGAATAGTGAAAATGCACTGATTTCCTCATCTTTTAGGGCTACTGGTTAAAATATGTCTTAAAGCTGATAAGGTAATAAGTACACAGTTGAGAAAACCCTAAGTTCTTTAAAAATTGGGCAATAGAGAAATAGGATAGGAAAAGGTTAAAAAGGGACAGATATTGACTCTATCATTGACCATATGAGAAAGTAACAGATATCGTGAAAAAATAAACAATTGAGGTATTAATTGTCTAAATTATTTGAATAAACATATCCAAATCAAAATAAAACAAATAATATAGACCATATGGTAAAAAAAAAGAGAGGAGGGGAGAAAATGAAATGTAAAGCACAACAGAATATATGGTGACAGAAATAAAACCAAAATAATGTATAAAAAACATTGATGTGTGTCAAAGTGTCACCCCCAGAGAACAACAAAAGGGTTGCTCAGATGTGGCCTCTCTCTCTAAGCCAACTCAATAGATGAACTCACTGCCCTCACCCTCAACGTGGGACATGACTCCCAGGGTATAAATCTCCCTGACAATGTGGGAAAGCACTCCTAGGATGAGTTGGGAGATGGTATCATGGGATTGAGAAAGCCTTCTTGACCAAAAGGGAAAATAGAGAAATGAGACAAAATAAAGTTTCAGTGGCTGAGAGATTCCAGAGTCAAGAGACTATCCTGGAGGTTATTCTTATGCATTATACAGATATCACCTTTTTAGTTTATGGTGTATTGGAGTAGCTGAAGGGAAGTACCTGAAACTATTGAACTGTTTTCAGTAGCTTTGATTCTTGAAGACAATTGTATAAGTATATAGCTTTTACAATCACATGGTCACATTGTAAAATCACATGTGATTGTAAAAGCTCCTTTTATACAGGTATGGACAGATGAGTAAAAAAAGTAAGGATAAAAAATAAATAAATATTAGGGGAAGGATAAAGGGTAAAAATTGGGTAGATTGAAGTGCTAGTAGTCAATGAGAGAGAGGGGTATGGGGTACGGGATGTATGAATTTTTTTCTTTTTTGGAATGATGCAAATGTTTCAAAAATGATCACGGTGATGAATATACAACCTCGTGATGATATTGCAAGCCATTGATTGTATACCATGTACGGACTGTAAGTGTGTGAAGATTTCTCAGTATAAATATTTTTAAAAATATGAATAGGCTAAATGATGCCCCCAAAAGAACAGACAGATTAAATTACAAAGCAAAATATAACTAATTGCTGCATGAGATACATCTTTAAAAAATAAATTGGAAATGTTGAAACCAAAAGGATAGTAAAGGCATAACAAAAAAAATACAAATAAAAAGTGAATGTTTCATTAACTTAACTTCAGACAAAAGTGAATCCAGATAATAAAAGATTAAATGAGATAAACTAGGGTGATCTGTAGAAATATATGCAAAAAATAATATAGTATCAACATTCATTGGGGAAAAAGTACAAGAAATACAGACAAAAGAGAAATGCACTGACTATACTTTAGTCCTCCATTCTCTTTGCATGACAGATCATGCAAGCAAAATGTAAGCAAACTGGAGGAAGTATAGAAAACCCAAGTAAACAATATGGATCCCTGTGCTCGGAAAGCAGATAATATTCTCTTTTTAAGGGTTCCTGGGGCTGTAAATATCAATTGACAGTTTATTAACAAAAAACTCAACAAATTCCTTACATTAAAAAAATATAGACCCTTCTGAGCACAATTCAGTAACAGTTTATGAGATAACTTGATAATTAGAAAAATAGCTATTAGCAGAAAATTGAAACAATAATAGAAAAACAAAACAAATAGCTTAAAAACATCTCTTAAAGAATCATTTGCAAAAGAAGAAATCTATACCAAAATTGCAAAATATCTGTGAAATAATAATGAAAATGCTGATATCTGATCCTCTGGCATAGAAATAAATTGTCATTCAGAGGAATCAAATAACTGCTTGTAAATAATCAAGAAAAAAATAAGAAAACAATTAAGCCACTCAGAAAACTTAGGAAAACTAAAATAAACCTAAAAAAAAGAAGGAACGAATATAAATAAAAACAGAAATTAACGATTTAGAAATTGAAAATCATTACCGCTAAAAAATTAATCAAGTACTGGTTCTTTGGGAGATTAAAGGATCGTAACTGTTAAAACTGCTGTCAAACCAATCAAGGTAAAAGAAGAGATTATGCTGATAAATAATACAAGCAATAATGGAGAAATAAGAAAATATATTTAAACAATTTCAGAGATGCAAAAGAGATGGCTCTGCCCATATTATGCAATTCAATTTGATAAATTTGTGGTCCACAAGAATGTAAACTGTCTGAATTACCCACAAACAAATGAAATAATAGTCTTATAAGCTGTTTACTCAGAAGTGGCACCTTTCTGATAACGTTTTATACCTATAAATCATCACAACAACCCGATGAGGCAGGTACTTTTTTAATCATTCCCATTCTTCATATACAGGGAAAAAATGGAGGCACAGAAGGGTAAGTAATTTGTCTAAGAGTACAGTTAGTAAGGGATGGATCCAAGATTCTAACTTTGGGCATCTTGCACCAGATTCCCTGCTGTCAGTCAGTTTACCACATTGCTTTTATGAAAACATAAATAAGCCAGTTGCCACAGAGGAAATAGGGATTGCTTCAAAAAGATCCTGAAAAAAAAAATTAATCCAGCGAGTGTAAAAAGAATTATACCATGCACTGGACCAGATCTAGCCAATGATTTTGATCAGTTCCACAGAAGAGAAACAGAAAAATTTCCAGTTTTGTTTATGAAGCAAACATTACCTTGATACAGAAGCCTTCTAAAACATAGCACATAAAAATAAATCAACAAGCCCAGCTCACATTTGGATACTGATAGAAAAATGCTAGGTAAAGAGATTTTTAAGAAAACAGCACCGAGCAGTATATTAACAGCATAAGAAACTGCATTTTATTCTGATTATGTAAAACGAACTCAACACTAGGAAATCTAGTAATTAATTCATTAAATAATACATTAAAATGTAAAAATTGAAAAAAGTTAATATCTGTGTTTAGAAAATATTCTTGTTAAATAGTAATACCTTGTCTTGGAACAAGAAATTGACTTGTTCAAACCACTAATCTGTAGGAATGTCTTTATTTACTGTGGTACTCCAGGGCATGCTCTCCTCATAACAACTGATAAAGAAGCCAATGAAATCAGGAAATATATTGAGGATAAAACCCAGATAAATACAATATGATTCAGCTACACACTCATGAAAATGGCTGTAATTAGAAAGACCAACACCACCAAATATTGGCAAGAGCATGGAGCAATTAGAGCTCTTGTATATCGTTCTTTAGAGTATAAATTGGGACAACCATTTTGGGAACTGGTTTTGCAACTTCTACGAATACTAAAGACATACACAACCAAAGATTCAGACACACACACACACACATCCCAGTCAGATACAAACACACATACACACACACAAGAGAAATGAGTGCATGCGCCCATCTAAAGACATCTGTACAAAGTGTGTTTATAAAAGTTTCTGTATGATATGGAAGTTATTCATAAAAATCTCAAACTGGAAATAATCTAAGAGTCTGTCAACAGTAGATGTAGATACATTGCGGTAGGTTCGTTCAATGGAGAATCACACAGCTGCAAAATAGAACAACCGCTACACGCAATAACATGGATGAATCTCACAGTCATAAAGATGAGTAAAGAAAACTGGACATAAAAGAGTATATACTATATGATTTCATTTATAGGTATTTGAGAAACAAACGTAACTCTGGTTATAGAATAGTTTCTGTTCCTGGGGGAGTAGGTTTTGGCTGGGAAAAGGTGCAAAGGAATTTTTCAGGATACTAGAAATGTTTTACATATTGATTTGAGTGGTCATTACAAGGGTGTATATATATGTATATATACTTTCATCAAATGGTCCACTAAAGATTTGTGCACTTTATTTGTAGTAGACCTAAAAAAATAATTTAAAATAAAAAGTAAAAAAGGGCAAAATATAAAAGCAAAATCTGACAGATACAAACACAACAGAATTAAAGATTTCTATTATACAAATGTTGTGCAAAATGCAACTAAAAGGGATTAAAATCTTGAAAACATAGGAAATGCCTTCAAGTGAAAAATAGTAAGAGAAGAAACCCGCTAGTAAGTGAAGGAAGGATAGAAATAAAGAATTCAAAGGAAGGGAACTTGAGTTCCCAAAAATGATGTAAAGATTGCTCAAACTCATAAGTGAGGAAAATTTTCCAATAAAGAAAAGTAATTAAGTGGCATTTTCCACCATCAATTAAGATCAGAGAGCATGTGCATATTATATCGCTTGATAGCTACTGCTAAAATATAAGCAGGTTTACCTATTCTGCAGAGCATTTTGTAGTGAATTTGTGTTTCTTGACTTATCAACTCCATTCCTTGAGATAAACTCCTGAGAAAAATCATTCTACAAATACACAAAGAGGATACCAAATGTTGTTAGTAAAATCGAAGAGGGAGAAACATTATGTCCATAAAAGGGACTGGATGATAAAATGTGGTATTGTGAATGATGAAATACTATGCAGTGGTAAAAAGGAGGAAATGAAAAAAAACAGGAGGAAATTGCATGGATGGTCCACAAAAATATTTCAACTGAAAGTTGTGAAGAAACAAATGAGGTGAGTAGCTCAAAGCCGATGATAAATTAAACTCATAAAATCTGTGGTGACATAATGAGTGGAGTAAAGATGAGATGATATTAGTGTTGATATGGAGGGGAAAAAAGAAAATAAGAATAAATTAAAATAAAAGAATACAAGAACTAAGTTAAGCCATAAATCAGTACTGATTGCTCCAATTCTACAATTGGAGTCTAAAGAATAAAATAGCCTCCCAAAAAACAGAGCAAAATAACTTTTACTATTTCTTATTTCTTTAAATTATAATTTTTTGGTGCTAAATCATATCCAAGATTAATAAATTGGAGAAGGTAAGGACTTTATAAGAATAGCATCATTTGTAATCCACTGTGCTGTTTGAACTTTTTGAAGGTGTATCAATGTTTACATTATGTAACATTTTCTTAGTTTTTGAATATTTGATTAAAATTAAAATATCATTAAATCTGCTTTAGTTTGAAAGATAATGACATGGGACATTTCCTGGTTTCTAAAGATCTAGGTGTTAAAAAAGTTGGCTGGATTTATTTTTCCTAAACCAAATCAGCTGGTATATCTCTTACAGTGTAATTATATAGTTTATGGAAATTTTATAGTAATTCTCATTTTCTATAGAAGTCTACAAAATTGTATTAACTATCAAATTCTCCCTTAAGACATAGTAAACCAAGAATAATATTCCTAAGTATGGCATTATTTTAAGTGATTTTTAAAATTTATTTAGTATGGATATGACTTTTTTATTGTTACAAGAATATAAGGAAATTGAGTTTCTAAAGTAATGTAGCCTAGTCAAGCTCTAATTTAATGGATAACCAATTAACTAAAATTCTTTACTCAGATAAAACCATCCAACACAATTGTATTTATATTATTAGCACAATGCAAAAACACTAAAACGTACCACCTTGCTGAAAAACTACAGCTATAGTCATCAGAATGGTCATTACATGATCCTAACACATTAAACCTGTAGGAACTATTTCTCCTCTGTTAATTTTGCTAAGCAAGGAAGAGTCAGAGTCCTCTTAAAATGTAGTTGTTTGGGCTACCACTGTAAAGCCAATTCCCTGAATTCAAATCCAGATACATTCTGTGAATAAGCCATTTGATTTTTCTGTGCTTTGGTTTCTTCGGGTATTAAATTGGGCAGATATCATTATGATCTTTTATAGATCTAGTTAATTGTTGCCCAGAATACTGTGAAAATAGAGTCCAGCAGTATGGAGTTTAGACAAGCAAATCTTATTGCCAGGTGACTCTGCCTTAAATACTAAATTCTCCCTGTGCTCCTTGGAGAAGGGCTGTGACACATTCACGTTCTCTGCAGGTGGTAAGCAAAATGAACAACATCTGGCATAATTACTGCACTGCTACATACTGGTCATCAATCACCTTGATAACTTCTTCAGCAGTCAGCTGCAAAGAATATTGTTTCTCATCGTGATCAGTGAGTCTGTGTTGCTGCTGGGAGGTGTGTGTCATTTAAGTGCCCAAGGCTTAAAGCGGGCAGACCAAGATATGGGCTATCGAGGTAGGCAGGGTGTATTAGTTAGGGTTCTCTAGAGAAACAGAATCAACAGGGAACACTTGCAAATATAAAATTTATAAAAGCGTCTCACGTGACCGCAGGAACACAGAGTCCAAAATCCACAGGGCAGGCTGCGAAGCCGATGACTCCGATGGAGGGTCTGGATGAACTCCACAGGAGAGGCTCACCAGCCAAAGCAGGAATGGAACCTGTCTCCTCTGAGTCCTCCTTAAAAGGCTTCCCGTGATTAAGATTTAGCATCACTAATTGCAGAAGACACTCCCCTTTGGCTGATTACAAATGGAATCAGCTGTGGATGCAGCTGACGTGATCATGACCTAATCCTATGAAATGTCCTCATTGCAACAGACAGGCCAGTGCTTGCCCAATCAGATAAGCAGGTACCACAACTTGGCCAAGTTGACACGTGTCCCTAACCATGACACAGGGGTTTGTGGTGGGTGCAACAGACTCAATCCCTGGATTTCTGTCTTCATATGTATTATATCCTTTTGTCTCTTTGTCACTGATGTGCCCCTTTTGTGATGTTTATGCTCGCTAAAGGGTATTGCTGTAACAATGCATACATGTTCTAATTATTAGACCTTCACTGGGAATTTGAAATAGGTTCATATCTCAGAGATATTGTGGGTTTGGTTCCATACCACTGCAATAAAGTGAATATCTCAATAAAACAAGTCATAAGAATTGTTTGGTTTCTCGGTGGATATAAAAATTATGTTTATACTATATTATAGTCTATTAAGTGTGATCGCAGTATTTCTAAAAAAATACTAATGTACCACCCTTAATAAAAAAAATACTTTATTGCTAAAAAATGCTAACCATCATCTGAGACTTCAGCAAGTCATAATTCTTTTACTGGTGGAGGGTCTTGTCTCAATGTTGATGGCTGCTGACTGATTGGAATGGTGGTTGCTGAAGGTTGGGGTGACCATTGCAATATTTTAAAAGAAAACAACAGCTAAGTTAGCCACATCGATTTACTCTTCCTTTCATGAAAGATTTCTTGGTAGCATGTGGTGTTGTTTGATAGCATTTTATGTTAAGTAGAACTTCCTTCAAAAGTGTTGACAATCCTCCCAAATGCTGATGCTGCTTTATCAATTAAGTTTATGCAATATTCTAGCCTTTGTTGTCATTTCAACAATGTTCACAACATCTTCACCAGGAGTAGATTCCATCTCAAGAAACCACTTTTTTTTGGTCATCCATAAGAAATAACTCCTCATCTGTTAAAGCTTATCATGAGATTGCAGCCATTAGGACACATCTTCAGGTTCAACTTCAAATTTTAATTGTTTTGCTATTTCCATCACATCTGCAGTTACTTTCTCCTCTGAAATCTTGAACCCCTCAAATTTGTCCATGAGAGTTGGAATCAACTTCTTCCAAACTTGTGCTAATGTTGATATTTTCACTTCCTCCCATGAATTACAAATGTTCTTAGTGGCATCTAGAAAGGTGAATCCTTTCCAGAAGATTTTTGATTGACTTCACACAGATCCATCAGAAGAACTACTATGTATGGCAGCTACAGTCTTACAAAATGTATTTATTTAGATAATAAAACTTGAAAGTAAAAATTAGTCCTTGATCCATGGGCTGCAGAATGGATGTTGTGAAATAGACCCAGAGCTTTCTGTTCTTCTTAAATAGGTCTGAAGGCAAAGGAAACTGTTTTACCCAAAATGAATGGAATAGACTTGGGTTTAACAGAGCCTAATCAACCTAGGGGAAGGGAAATACCCAACATCAGCCCCTTTGGGTCATCCTCTATAACCTAAGGGTTGGGGGTGGGGTAGCAGCATTTCTGAAAGTCATGGCCTAGGGTCACAGGCTCACTAAAAGACCAAAACTCAAGCAAAGAATCACAGAACACTTCCTCTCCCCTTCATACCTTGCTACCACACCATTAGGGCTCCAGTATAACTACAGGGAGTTACAGCTGAAAAAACTGCAAGTTTCACACCCTATTTAATAAACAGTCTTTAGGGATACCCAAACACAAAAGAAGGGAGAAAAAAACAAGTATAAAGAGGGAATTTTATTCTCTGACAACTACAGCTACAACTTGTAAGGCCTTCAACTGATTGGATGAGGCTTCTCTCATTGTTGAATGCAATCTGATTGTAGAATTAATAAGCCACAGATGTGACCAACCTGCAGAGGATTTAAATTCATGAAATATCCTCACAGTGTCAATCAGGCCAGCACTTCCCTGACTAAACAACTGGACACTGTAACCTAGCCAAGTTGACATGTGGACTTAACCATCACATAAAATATAGACTTTAGTTAGTAGTAATGTATTGTTATCAGTTCTCAGTTGTAACAAATGTATTACACTGATACAAGATGTTAAGAAAAGGGGAAACTGTTGGGAGGGTGATATATGAAACTATTCTGTATTTTCTGCTTAATTTCTCTGTAAACCTAGAACATCTGTTTTTATAAAATCTATAAATTTTAAAAATCACTTTAAAATATCTTATTTATATCAGAAAGTCTAAATTAAACAAACAGAGAACACCAAGTATTTACAAGGATATGAAATAATAGAAATATGGCAGAAATGTCAATCTTAAAAATGACTTTGGAAAACTCCTTGTAGTTATCTAAAAAATTTGAATGTAATTAGTCCTTTTGACTCAGCAATCCCAACTAGGTTAGGTACCAACCAAGCATAAGTACATAAGAGCTAAAACCTGAAAACAAAAGCAGAAAAAATTAGAGCTATATTCTTATGGTGATATGCGGTGATGTTATCAACAAAAATAAATGAATTTCAGGTAGACATAAGTGCATGGATAAATCTCCTAACTATAATATTGTGTTTAAAATGCTATAACCAGAATAAAATGTACACTATTTTTCTTTTTACAAAAATTCCAACAGCATACAAAAGTCAGGATTATGTTCACCTTTGAGGAGGAGTTAGGAATAGTTGTTGTGAGGTGGTTTAAGAAACTTTCTGCATTGCTCCCAATTTTAATATCTTGTTTTGAGTCGTGGTTACTGTGGGTGTTCATTTTGTGATAATTCATTAAGCTGAATATTTGTTTCAGACATATTTTCTGTATGTTGGTTATATTTACAATTAAAAGATGTAAAAGGACTATTGTTAAGACAAAACCCTTTTTTGATATATGTGTAAGTAGGCAAAGAAAATAGCTTTATGGTAACCATAAACAGCTGTAAGGTATAATTCTAAGTGATTTCATATTCTTCTTCATATATTTTATCATTCCATATATATTACTGATATATGTGTAATTTGAGGATATATAGATTAATAGAATAGAATAGAATAGAATAGAATAGAATATATATAAACCAAATATCTCAACCTAGTGGTTGCAGTCCACAAAATTTCCTTCAGAATTTTCATGCAATTTTAGGCCTCTTCTAAGTAATTCTTCCTTTTCAGAAAAATTGAATTTAATATTCTCCTTTTAAAAATTAGAAAAATACTTTGTTTTAATCACTATTGTTGTAACAATAATGTTTGTTTTGCATTTTACCATATCATCAGGAATTTTTTTCAGCTTTATTTTAAAAATTAGTAGGCTTGTCTAGGAACATAGCTATCATGTCGATTAGTTTCTATTAGCATTATAAAGAGTAATACAAAAAATATTTTTAGAACGTAAAACTTCATTGGTAAGTTGGGAACTTTGCTTTTACGAGAGTGTTATTTAATGTGAAAAATGATATAGGTGTGTATAAATGCAGATTCTAAAATCTGTTTCTTCCTTTACATTAGTTTGGGTGGGTCTGGTGATCTTTTTTGTCTTACAAAAAATTTTAATAAGAAGGTTACAACTAATGAAGCATTTCCAAAACATATTTTGTGTGATTAATCCTGATGTTGCACAAACATGCGCATACACATACACACATGTGCGCACACACACACATGCCCACGTACAGATCTTTTCAAATGGATTTGGGAAATAATGCATATTCAATCTCCACTCGGAGTTTAGCAAGTCATATTCGAGTACTTAGGACTTTGAATAACCCTATGGAAAATAAGCCACCTTAATTTTCCTTAACCCATTCCTCCCCCAATTTATTTGAAGATAGAACATTTTCTCTACTGACTACAGCTCTTAACATTGCCATTATGAAAACTTATCTTCCATATAAGGTATACTCTACAGCTCCACATCTTCATCAACTTGTAATGTCCTGCTTCGTCCTTTTAGTAAAAGACATCTGAGTAACCCCTAGTCAAAAATCTGATGAAAAAGGGAAATGATTCTTGCCATTCTCTTCTCCTTCCTTCAAATGCCTTGCTTTATTCTGTTTAATCTTAGTGATAAAATCAGGATGATACATTCTGAATCAAATTATTAAATGAGATTTGTTTTTTACTGTCTCCTCCCATCCCCCAGCTGCCTCACCCTTCCAAGGAGCTGTCTCTCACTCACCATCTGTCCTTACTCAGTGTCCTCAGCCAGTCTTTGCTGACCAGAACCCCACCCTCCAAACTCAGGCAGCCTTTCTCCAGAGTGATCTATTAACTAAAAGGGGGCTCTTCTCTTTTCTTCCAATTCATTAAAACTTCCATTCTCTGGATGTAGTTTCGGAGAAAATTATTTTTACAATTTCACACAGTGATAGATAGCTGTGCAGTCTAATGCATATTTTTCCCCTTAAAACTTAAGCATCTTTTTAAAGAATGAGACTTCTAAGTATAAAATCATAGCTGATAAAATAAGTACATTTCATCAGGAAAGGGAATGTGGTGATATTTCTCAGAATCCATGTATCATATCATACTCCACTTTTGTGTAAGTTCTGTCCTGCACTCCCCCAGATTCCTGTAGCATTTGCTTAGACAGCAGGACCCAATTCCAGGGTATTTCCATGTAAACTTGCACTACCTAGGACAGGCTTTGACAAACTATAGCCCGGCAGCTGTTTTTGTGTAGTCCATGAGCTAAGAATAGATTTTACATTTTTAAATGGTTAAAAAAAAATCAAAAGAAGAGTAATACTTTGTGACACATGAAAAGTATATCAAATGCAAAATTCATTGTCGATAAGTAGCATTTTATTGGAACACATCCACTTTCATTTGTTCACTTGTTCTTTATGGGTGCCTTCTGGCTTCAACGGCAAAGCCGAAGAGTTGTGAGAGAGACCATCTGGCTCGCAAAGCCTAAAAGATTTACTATTTGACCTTTCTACAGAAAGTTTGGTAATCCCTCACCAGAAGAGAAAATGCCCAAGTGGAGATGCAGGGCCAAATCACCACTTTCTGATCTATTGACTCTACTGAATAGCACCGTGTACCTCCTATATTCATACAGATTCTAATATATAAAGATCTCTGGGAGCAATTTTTTTCTGTTTCCATTGTTTTGGTTTCTTTTTATTAGCAGGTTGTGTTTTTTAAGTTTATTTTTTGAATCTGCAGATTTTATTGAGATATATTCACATACCATATATCCTATCCAAAGTATACAATCAGTGTCTCATCATGTCCTCACTTCATTCTGCAACTATCATCACTCTCAATTTTAGACAATTTTCATTGCTCCAAAGAGAAAAATAACAGACACACACAAAAGAAAACCTGAAACACCCAATATCCCTGAACTCCCCCTGCCCCAATTACTTACTCCTTGTATTAGTGTGGTACTAGTAAGGTATTACTATTAAATGTAGTTCATAGCATGCAATAGGTATTTCCCTGTATATCACGCAATTATTAGCTCTTCGTACAAGTGACATACATTTGTAGTAGTTCGTACAAGAACTTAATTGTATTGTTAAGTGGTGAGATACATGACTTTAAACAACTCCTTTCACTCAGATTCACCTTCAATATGGCAATACTTATAATCCGAATATTGAACTATCATATCCTCTATCCATTCCCAAATATTTAAGTTCAACCTCATTGACAATATTGTACATTAAACCTCTCCTCCTTCTCTAGCTTCTCTCTATCTCTAGGTCACCTATGTTCCACATTTTAAGATGGAGTTTACATTTTCTAGGTGGTTCATATTAGTGAAATCATACTTGTCCTATTTCTGGCTTATTTCACCCAGCATTATATCCTCCGGGTACATCCATGTTGTCATATGCTTCAGAACATCGTTTCTTCTTATTGCTGCATAAAATTCCACCATATGTGCATACGATATTTTATCTACCCATCTATAGATGGACACTTGGATTGCTTCCATCTTTCGTCAGTTGTGAATAATGCTGCTAT
This sequence comes from Myrmecophaga tridactyla, assembly GCA_004026745.1. Lineage (NCBI taxonomy): Eukaryota > Metazoa > Chordata > Mammalia > Pilosa > Myrmecophagidae > Myrmecophaga > Myrmecophaga tridactyla. The sequence goes on along the minus strand of PVIY010005975.1, from coordinate 47,420 downwards.
GAACATCAGTGTGAAAATGTCTTTTCTTGTCACTGCTTTCAGATCTTCAGGTCTACTTCTTTTGAGTAGTAGAGTTACTGGATCATAGGGCAGCTCAATATATAGTTTTCTGAGGAACTGCCAAACTGCCTTCCACAGTGGCTGTACCATTTTACATTCCCACCATCAGTGAACAAGTGTTCCAATTTCTCCACATCCTCGCCAACATTTGTAGTTTCCTGTTTGTTTAATGGTGGCCATTCTTATGGGTGTGAGATGATATCTTGTTTTTTTGTTTTTTTTTTTCTGCATGGGCTGGCACCGGGAATTGAAGTGGTCTCTGGCATGGCAGGCAAGAACTCTGCCTGCTGAGCCATGATGGCCCACCCCTCATTGTGATTTTGAGTTGCATTTCTCTAACAGTTAATGAAGATTAATTTCATTACATGTGTTCATTTGTATTTCCTGTTTGGAAAAATGTCTACTCAAATCTTTTGCCCATTTTATAATTGGGTTGTTCGTCCTTTTGTTGTTGAGTTGTAGAATTTCTTTATACATACTATATATCAAAATGTGATGGTCAGGATCTGGTGTCAACTTGGTCAAGTGATGATGCCAAGTTTTCTGATCAGGCAAGTACTGGCCTGACCATTGCTGCAAGGATTTTTTGTGGCAGGTTGATAAACTGGAAGGCTGGTATATTAAACCATCAGTCTGCTGCCTCATAACCTTTTCGACAAAGTCCTTTGAAGCATAGAAGTGTCCAATTTTGAGGAATTCCCATTTATCTATTTTTTTTTTTTATTGCTTGTGCTTTGGGTGTTAAGGTCCAAGAAGCTATCTCCTATCACTAGGCTTTGAAGATATTTCCTCATATTTTTTTGTAGGAGATTTATGGTACTGGCTCTTGTATTCTCTTATATTTAGGTCTTTGATTCACTTTGGGTAAATTTTTGTATAAGGTGTGAAGCAGGAGTCATCTTTCATGCCTTTGGATATGGATATCCAGTTCTCCAAGCCCTGTTTATTGAAGAGATTATGTTGTCCCAGTTCAGTGGATTTGAGGGCCTTGTAAAAAATCAGTTTACTATAGATCTGAGGGTCTATTTCCAAACTCTCAATTCAATTGCATTGGTCAATATGCTATCTTTGTGCCAATACCATGCTGTTTTGACCACTGTGGCTTTATAATAAGCTTTAAGGTTAGGAACTGAAGGGCAGACCATAGTGACACAGCAGGCAGAGTTCTCGCCTGCCATGCTGGAGACCTGGGTTCAATTCCCAGTGCCTGCCCATGAAAAAAAAAATGTCAGGCAGTGTAAGTCCTCCCACTTTGTCCGGATGTTTTTAGCTACTCAGATTTCCTTTCATGTCCAAATAAATTTGATAGTTAGCTTTTCCAAGTCTGCGGAGAAGGTTTTTGAAATTTTGTCTGGTATTGCATTGAATCTGTAGATCAATTTGGGTAGAATTGATATCTTAATGACATTTAGCCTTCTTATCCATGAACGTGGAGTAGCTTTCCACCTATTTAGGTCTTCTTTGATATCTTTTAGCAATGTTTTGTAATTTTCTGTGTACAGGTTCTTTATATCTTGGTTAAGTTTATTCATAGATACTTGATTCTTTTGTTTCTATTGTGAATGGAATTTTTTATTAATTGCCTCCTTGGTTAGGTTGTTACTGATATATAGAAATACTATTGATTTTTGCACTTTGATCTTGTACCTTGCCATTTTGCTGAATTTCTTTATTTGCTCAAGTAGTTTTGTGGTAGATTTCTTAGGATTTTCTAAATATAGGATGATGTTATCTGCAAATAATGAAAGTATTACTTCTTCTTTTTCAGTATGGGTGCCCTTTATTTGTTTTTCTTGCAAATTGCTCTCACTAGAACTTCTAGCACAATGTTGAATAACAGTGATGGCATTGGGCATCATAGTCTTGCTCCTGAAGGCTTTTCAGTCTCTCACTATTAAATATGAGCTGTGGGATTTTCATATATGCCTTTATCATATTGAGGGAGTTTCCTTCAATTTCTACCTTTTGATGTGTTTTTACCAGAAAAAGATGTGGAATTTTGTCAAATGCCTTTTCAGCATCAATTGAGATGATCATGTGATTTTTTTCCCTTTCAATTTGTTAATGTGTTGAATTACATTGATTGCTTTTCTGCTGTTGAACCACCCTTGCGTGGTTGGAAAAAACCCTACTTTGTTGTGATATATAATACTTTTAGTGTGACATTGGATTCTATTTGCAAGTATTTTGTTGAGAATTTTTGCACTATATTCATTAGGGAGATTGGCCTGTAGTTTTCCTTTCTTGCAGTATCTTTATCAGGTTTTAGTATTAGAGTGATATTAGCATCATAGAATGAGTTAAATAATATTCTTTTTCATTCAAATTTTTTGGAAAAGTTTGAGCAGGAATGGTGTTAATTCTTGTTGGGATGTTTGGTAAAATCCCCCAGTGATGCCATCTGGTCCTGGGCTTTTCTTTGTAGGAAGATTTTTGATGACTGGTTAAATCTCCCTACCTTTGATTGGTTTGTTGAGGTTTTCTATTTCTTTTTTTTTTACATGGTCAAGGACCGGGAATCAAACCCGGGTCCTCTGGCATGGCAGGTGAGTATTCTTGCCTGCTGAGCCACCGTGGCCTGCCTGGTTTTCTATTTCTTCTTGAGTCCATATAGGTTGTTCTTGTGTTTCTAAGAAATTGTGCATTTCATCAAAATTGTCTAGCTTGTTGGTATACAGTTGTTCATAGTAAACTCTTATAGTCTCTTTTAATTCTTTGGTGTGCATGATTTTTTTTATGCACCTTTTCTCTTTTGAACTTTGTCAGTCTAGGTAAGGGGTTGTCAACCTTGTTGAACGGCTCATAGAACCAACTTTTAAGTTTTATTGATTCTCTTTAATGTTTTATTGTTCTCCAATTCATTTATTTCTGCTTGAATCTTTGTTATTTCTTTCTTCTACTTGCATTAGGGGGGTAGTTTGCTGTTCTTTCTCTAGTTTCTTCAGTTGGTCAGTTAAGTCTTTGGTAATAGCTCTCTCTTTCTTTTTATTTTTTTGTTTTATTTTTTTAAATTTGCATATGGGCAGGAGGCACCAGGGATCGAACTCCAGACCTCCAGCACGGCAGGTCAGAGCTCTGCCTGATGAGCCATGGCAGCTGCCCTCTCTCTTTCTTTTTAATGTATGATTTTAGAACTATAAATTTCCCTTTTCAGCACCACCACTGTTGTATCCCATAGGTTTTAACATGCTATATTCTTGTTTTCATTCATCTACAGTTATTTACTGATTTATTTTGCAGTTTCTTCTTTGAACCACTGATTGTTTAAGACTATGTTATTTAACCTCCATATATTTGTGGATATTCCAGTTCTTTGGTGGTTATTGATTTCCACTTCATTCCATTATAGTTAGAAAGTGCTCTGAATAATTTCTGTATTTTTAAATTTATTGAGACCTGTTTTGTGTCCCGGCATTTGATCTATCAAGAATGTTCCCTGAATACTGAGAAGAATATATATCCGGTGTTTTGGGGTGCAATGATCTATATATGCCTGTTAGCCTGAATTCATTTATCAGATTGTTTAGGTTCTCTATTTCTTTATTGATCCTCTGTCTGGGTGTTCTATCTATGGAAGAGAGTACTGTGTTGAAGTCTCGCACTATTGTTTTAGAAACAGCTATTGCTCCCTTCAGTTTTGCCAATGTCTCCCTCATGTACTTTGGAACTCCTTCATTGGTTGCATAAACATTTATGATTATTATTTCTTCTTGGGGAATTGTCCCTTTTACTAATGTATATTGTCCTTCCTTGTCTGTTATGACATCTTTGCATTTAAAGACTTTTTTGTCTGATATTATTATAGCCATCACTGCTTTCCTATAGTTACAATTTGCATGGAATATCTTTTTCCATCCATTCACTTTCAAAGTATCTTTACCCTTTGGTCTAAGATGAATCTCTTGTAAACAGCATATAGATGGATCATATTTTTAATCCATTCTGCCAATCTGTATCTTTGAACTGGGGAGCTAAATCCATGAACATTCAAAGTTTTTATTGTAAAGGCAGTTCTTGATTCAACCATTGTGCCAGTTTGAAGCTTTTATGTACCTCAGAAAAGCCATGTCTTGTAATACTCATTCAGTATTGCTGGGTGGTAACATTTTTTTTGTTTCTATGAAGATGTGATCCACCCAATTGTGGGTAGTAACATTTGATTAGATGGCTTCTATGGAGATGTGACTCCACCCATTCAAGGTGCAGTTGCTTACTGGAACCCTTTAAGAGGGAACCATTTTGGAAAAAGCTTTAGAACCACCAGAACCAACAGAGCCCAGACAGCCACCTTTGTGGCTTTGGACATTTTTATAGCCTTGCCTTAATTTGAACATTTTCACAGCTTTAGAACTGTAAACTTGCAACTTAAAAAATTCCCTTTCAAAAAGCTATTCCATTTCTGGTATATTGCATTCTGGCAGCATTTACAACTAAAACAGATTTTGGTACCAGAGAAGTGGGGTGTTACTGCAGTTTGCAAATAGCAAACATGTTGGAGCAGCTTTTTAAATAGATAAGGGGAAGATCCTGGAAGAGTTGTGAGGAGCTTGATAGAGAAGGCCTAGAATGCTTAGAAGAGACTGTTGATAGGAATGTGGACCCTAAATATACCTCTGACAAGGCCTTAGGCAGAAATGATGCATGTGTTATTGCAAACTGGAAGGAAGGTGACCCCTGTTTTAAAGTGGCACAGAATTTTGCAATATTGCATGCTGCTGTTGGATGGCAGTTAGAATTTAAAGCTGATGACCTGGGATATGTAGTTGAGGAGATTTATAAGCTAAATGTGGAAAATGCAGCCTGGCGGCTCCTTGTAGTTTACAGTAAAATGTGACACAAAAGCAATAAGCTGAGAACTGAACTCTTGGGTACAAAGAAACCAGAAGTTGATGTTCTAGAAAATTCTGGTCTACCAGAAAGAGAGACCCCAGAGAATAGTACCCTATGTGAGGATTTAATCAAACATGGAAGCAGTCAGCCATTACAGGCAAGCAAGGCTTGCGATGGAGTTATCCAGAAAGGATTAATGGAAAGTCCTTTGTCTGATGGGCATGATCCTATTGTACTGCATAGAAACACAACAAGAGTTTTGTGGGATCTGCATAAACGGAACCACTGCCAGCCTGGACTAAAAGGGACAGAATAGGGACATAATGAATGAAAAGTGACTTCAAAGGTGAGAACTATGAAAGCTAAATTCTGAAGCCAAGAAACCTTGGACCAGGAGAGTAAGCCCACCCATGCATTTGGAGAGAGTGAGTTTGCCCAGAAGGCAAAGGGTGGGCCTTCTACCCCATTATTCTGGAACTCTGCTGCTTTTCTATTTATTCTTTCAAATTCTTCTTTATGCTTTTCTAGTGTCTTCTTGATATTCTTTCTGTCTTTGGGCAGCTCACTGATGTTATTTAAGAGATTTGTATAAATATCATTGATTAGGTATTCCGTATTCTGTGTCTCCTCCAGCATTTTAATTTGGTCATTTGGCTTGGCCACATCTTCTTGCATCTTCACATGCTTTGTGAATTTTTTTTCATTCCTAGGCACTTGATTATCTTAATAAGGTTATTGAAAGTTGATTTCCCTTGCTCACCTAATATTTTGTATTTGCTTGGGTTTGCATTGAAGGTCTCTGTGCCAGTTTGAAAGAAACTAGAAAAGTCATGTCTTAATCCTAATCCCATTTTGTGGGGCAATAGTTTCTTGTAACCCTTATTCAGTACTATAGGTTGGAGACTTGATTAGGTTATCTCCATGGATACAGGACTCAATCAAGTATGGATATAAAGTTGATTTGATGGGGATGTGTCTCTACCCATTCTATGTGGGTCTTGATTAGTGTATTGGGAGCCTATACAAGAGGAGATGTTTTTTGGAGAAAATGCCTTTTGAGAATGACAAGAAAGCCACAGCAGAGCTAAGCAGAGCTGAGCAGAGCCACGAGGCCAAGAGAACCATAAAGTCCACCAGCCAGTGACTTTGGAGATTCTGAGAGGATAATGGGAGAATGAGGAGAACACTGCAGAACCACAAAGCAGAGAGTCCACCAGTCAGTGACTTTTTGGAGAAGAAAAATGCCTCCCAGGGAGCTGGAGAGGAAGCTAGCAGATCACGCCATGTTCACCATGTGCCTTTCAGATGAGAGAGAAACTCTGACTGTGTTCATCATGTGCTACTTCAGAAAGAAACCCTGAATGTTATTGGCCTTCTTGAACCTAGGTATCTTTCCCTGGATACCTTAGATTGGACATTTCTATAGACTTGCTCTAATTGGAACATTTTCATGGCCTTACAACTGTAAACTTGTAATTTATTAAACTCCCCTTTTTAAAAAGCCATTCCATTTCTGGCATATTGCATTCAGGCAGCTCAAACACTACAACAGTCTCTTTGGCACTTGATTTGCCAGTAATTTCCAACCAAACCAAGGCCAGGGTCTCATGCAGGAGGCACAACCCTGCTTCACAGTCTATTAAGGCAGAAAAGAGTTTGCCAGACTGCACTTTCCCTGTCTTCCCAGCAGATGAAGCTCTTGGGCCACCTCTTCCCCTCAAAGGCCACCTCTCCCTGCTGCAGCCCACTGCTCAAGGCCCAGACCAGGAAAAATCCAGTCAATGCTGCAGGTCTCTGTGCACGCTGGAAGCTGCCATCCTTGGGGGTGAGGGGTGTGCTCTGTGCACCTTGGAGGAGAATCCACTTGTTGGCATGATGGGTCTGGTGAATCCCAGGATCCCATATGAAATGACCTTGTTCTATGGGACTGAGAGGTTCAACTTCCCCAGCCTGCCAGTTTGTACAGGTTGTGTTTTTAAGGTTGCTATTGAAATGTCTTTGTTTGTTGTCATGGTCGGGTTCATGCGTCAACTTGGCCAAGTGGTGGTACCTGTTTCTCTGGTTGGGCAAGTGCTGGCCTGTCTATTGCAATGAGGACATTTCATAGAATTAGATCATGATCATGTCAGCTGCATCCACAGCTGATTCCATTTGTAATCAGCCAAGGGGAGTGTCTTCTGCAATGAGTGGTGCTCAGTCTAATCACTGGAAGCCTTTTAAGGAGGATTCAGAAGAGGCAGGCTCTCTTCCTGCTTTGGCTGGCGAGCCTCTCCTGTGGAGTTCATCCAGACCCTCCATTGGAATTGTCGGCTTCACAGCCTGCCCTGCGGATTTTGGGCTTTACATTCCCACGGTTACATGAGACACTTTTATAAATTTTATATTTGCAAGTGTTTCCTGTTGATTCTGTTTCTCTAGAGAACCCTAACTAATACATCTGTCTTCTCTTAAGAAGAGCTGCTGACATCTGGGGTTCCTCTGTCACATGGAAAGTCACATGGCTAGTGTCTGCTGATCCTTTTGCTCTTTGGTTTTGCTATCTTCAGATTCTGGTTTCAGTAGCTCTTTCTCTCAGCACTTTTGGGTTCTTCTTGCTTCTTTGGGCATTTCTTTTTCTCTTTTCAACATCACTTAAGATGCCAAGCTGCACAAATATTTATGTTTTCACACATCTCAGTTGAGATACTGTCAGCTCTGGCTTTATTTTGCCTTTTTTTTTTAAAGTAACAGCATGTACTGGTTTGAAGCTGTTATGTACCCTGCAAAGGCTGTGTCCTTTTAATCCATTCCTGTGGGGGCATGCCTACTGTGGGTGGGACCTTTTGATTAGGTTATTTCAATTGAGAAATGATCCATCCAATTAAAGGTGGGCCTTAATCCTTTTTACCTTTTATGAGAAGATAAAGGACAGAGAGAGACCAAAGAGCTCAAAAGAAACACCCTGAGAGAACCCACAGACCCTCAGAGAGAAAGCCGCTGAAGTCAGAAATTGAAAGCAATGCAACCCAAGAGCAAAGGACCAGCAGTTGTAGGCCATTTGCCTTCCCATGTGACAGGTATCTCAGATGCTGGCGGCCTTTCTTCAGAGTCCAGATATTGTCCTGTTGATGCCTTAATTGGGACATTTTAATGGCCAACATTATTAACTTGTAAGTTAATAAATCCCCATTGTAAAGGTCAATCCATTTCTGATATATTGCATTCCAAGAGCTTTAGCAAACTGAAACAAAGCAGTTGTATACTTACAGAAAAATCATGCAGAAAGAACAGAGTTGCCGTATAACTTCTCCCACTCACATTTTCCTTATTATTAATATTTTGCATTATGTGGTACCTTTGTTACAACTGAGGAAGTAATATTTTTATAATTATATTATTAACTATATCCAGAGTTTATATTAGGACTCACTATTTGTTTTGTATAGATCTGTTGTTTCTTTAAAAAATTTTTTTTCTGGTAATATAAATATCATCTAAAATTTTTTTATTTTATCCACTTTCAATTATACAATTCAATGGTGTTAATAACATTCTTGATGTTGTACCAGCATCACCACCACCCACATGCAAAACTTTTCTATTACCTGACACAGAAACTTTATACCAATTAAGCACTAACATTTGCTTTTGAGGTCTTTAAACTTTCTATTTTTTGAAGTGCATATTTTTATAACTCTTTTTACTTTGTCTCTTTTTACGACCACTGTAGACAGTTTAATGTCTCACTTTGAAAAATGAGAAAATCAGCATATTTCTAGTACTCTTATTTCTTCCGTCAATAGACTTTTGTTTTAATAAATTTATTATTTCAATCTAATTTGTTGACACATTTCATATTTGATTTACCCATAACAGGCAGTAACTATTGGATTTTACTTTAGGAAATTATATGTATTCTTTTTTTTTCTCTGTATGCTGTATGGTGGGGGTCACATTTCATCTTTTCCATGTGAGTATCCCCTTTGGCAGCACCATTTGTTGATTTTTTTGTTGTTGTTTGGTTTAGTTTTTCGTTTGTTAAGTTCATGAACCAGGAATCGAACCCAGGTCTCCCACATGACAGGTGAGAATTCTACCACTGAATCACTCTTGCATCCACTGAAATTATATGTATTCTTTAACTTATTTTATCTGTTTTTATTTGTTGAAGTGTTAAGTTAGATTCTCACAACTTACAGCTTTTATCTTCTGTGTTCGTATATCCCATGGATTTTAGATGTATTTTTTTATTATGAGAATGGAATCAAAGTTCATAAACCACCAGAGTTTTGACTATTAAATGGCCTCTTGCACTTGGTCATTTGGATTCTCTTGTTGAGTTCTGTTTTAAGAAATGACTCAAAAGTTAATGAAGAATGATGAGGAAGCATCAATAAGATTAAGTGCCAATATCTTACTGGAAATCATTGAAGAAAAAAGGCAGTGGGTAGAAATATTTAAAGTAATGACAGCAGGGGCAGGTCATGGTGGCTCAGCAGGCAGAGTTCTTGCCTGCCATGCTGGAGACCCAGGTTTGATTCCTAGTGCCTGCTCATACAAAAAAAATTTTAAAAAAAAAGTAATGCCAGCAAAATAGCTGTCAATCAAAATTTTTTTCCAGCAAAATTGACATTCAAAAATGAGTGAGGAATTAAAACATCCGCAGACAAAAGAAGGACTTTATCACTAGACGAGCTCTAAAACAAATGTTAAAGAGAGTACTGCAGCTTGAAAGGAAATGACAATAGACAATTGATTAAAACCACATGAAGAAATAAAGATCTTAAATAAAGATAATGACACAGGAAAATATAAATGCAAGTACTTTTGTACTTTCGGTTTCTAACTCCACTTTTTACTTCATACAAGATCTAAATGGTGAATGCATAAATATAATGATAAATCAATTGTTGTGGTTGAATATTGAAATATGTAATTTATGATCAAAACTACATAAAAGTGGGGACATAGGAGTACAGAAACACAATTTATACATTATCGAAGTTGTTAAGTTGATATCATAAAGCAAACATGAATGTTATAAATTTAGGTTGTTAAATTTAAGCCCCATGGGTAACCATAAGAAAAATAGCAAAGAATATGTAAATTCATAATGACAGAAAATAGATTACAGGTTACCAGGAAGGGGGGCAGCGTCAATGGGGAGTCAATGCAAAATGCATGTTGAATTTCTATTTGAGGTGAAGGGAAAGTTACAGTAATGCATGGTGGTGAGGGTACAGCAACGCTGTAAATGTGCTTCATAATGAATGCTGAGCATGGGAGGGATTGGGATGGGAAGATTTTTGTTGCATATATGTATACACAATTTATAAAAAAAGGAAAGAAAGAGAAACTAAAGAGATAATGCAAATACATGATACTGAATGGGATCTAAGAATAGAAGGGAAAAGGCTCAAATGCACTATTTTCTCATAAAAAGTTGGAATATAGAATGAGAGCTTTTATATCAATGTTAAATATCTTGAACTTGATAACTGAACTAAAGGTGAATACATAAGTGAATATCTTTGTATGAATTATACAAAGGAGTATTACATGATTAAGGAGGAGGATATGAGGAACTTCTCAAATATTCAGAATCTATCAGAAGATAATAGATTAGATAGATTAGATAGAAAGAAAGAAAGAAATTATGGCAAAGTTGGCAAATGTTACAATTGGTATATCTGGGTACATGGGAGGTCAGGTATATATTGGAGTTCTTTTTTGTGGTTTGTATTATATTTACAACCATCTTGTAAGTTTGAAAATATTTTAAGATACAAAAAGTTAAAAAGAGAGTGATTATGATAGTCTCAAAACCCCGGAGTTGTTATGACAATGAAATGGAATACTATAGGTATAGTACCAGAGCAGTGTCTGGTACACAGCAAACTCTCCATAAATGTTTTCCATATATATATATTTGGCACATGGAACTTACTCCTAAGCCATCACAAATGATAGCTGTCCATTTAGGAGTTTCTTAGTTCTAGCTCTTATAATAACATCTTTGATACATTTTGAGTTGATTTTTGTATATGAGTTAGGGGTCCTCGTTCTAGTTCTTTGTTGGTTTTGTTTTTGTTTTTTTGCAAACGGAGATCCAGTTTTCCCAGCACCATTTGTTGAGAGATTGTTCTTTCCCACTTGAGTGGTGTTTGTCACCTTGTAAAATTCAGTTGGCCATAAATATAAGGGTTGATTTCTGAACTCTGAATCCTATTCCATTGGTCTATATGTCTGTTATGTGGGTCTCATGCTGGATTGTTTTTTTTTGTTGCTTTTTTCAGGGGGAGGGTTCCTGATCCAGGAATCGAACCCGGGTCTCCCACATGGAAGGTGAGCATTCTACCACTGATCTCATGCTGTTTCAATTGCTGTTATTTTGAAATGAGTTTTAAGATCAGGAGGTATGAGTCCTCCAACTTCATTCTTCTCTTTTAAAATGGCTTTATTTATTGAGGCCCTTTACTGTTTCATATATATTTTATAATTGGCTTTTCCATTTCTGTGAAGAGGATTGTTGAAATTTTTATTGGGGTTGCATTGAATCTCTAAATTGCTTTGAATAGTATTGACATCTTAATGATATTCAGTGTTCTAGTGTTGGATACGGACTATTCTTCCATTTATTTAGATTTTCTTTACTTTCTTTTAGCAATGTTTTGTAGTTTTCAGTGTACAAATAAATCTTTACACCCTTGGTTAGATTTGTGTCTAGATACTTGATTTTTTAGTTGGTATTGTGATTGAAATTTTTTTTTATTTCTTCTTATGATTGTTCACTTCTTGCATATAGAAGCACTACTGATATTTGGTTGTTGCTCTTGAATCTCACCAATTACTCAATTCATTGCTAAATTTTAGGAACTCTGTTGTGGATTTTTCAGGATTTTCTGTAGCTAGGATCATATCATTTGCAATTAGGGAAAGTCTCATTTCTTCCTTTCCAATCTGGATGACATTTATTTCTTTTTCTTGCTTAATTGATCTGAGAAGTACATATAGTACAATGTTGAATAACAGTGGTGACAGTTGGCATTCTCGTCTTTTTCCAAATCTTAAATCCTGTGAAGAGGATTGTTGAAATTTTTATTGGGGTCTTCTTCACCATTGAATATTATGTTAGCTTTGGGTTTTTCATATATGCTGTTCATCATTTTGAGGAAGTTTCCTTCTATTCCTAGTGTCTAAGCATTTTTTTTTATCAAGAAATGTGGTGAATTTTTTCAAATACCTTTCTCCATCAAGTGCAATGGTCATGTTTTTTTGTTCTTAATTTATTTAATGTTGTATATTGCGTTAATTAATTTTCTTATGTTGACTCACCCTTGCATATGAGGGATAAATCCCACTTGATCATGGCGTATAATTCTTTTAATGCCCTGTTACAATTGGTTTACTAGTGTTTTGTTGAGGATTTTTGCAACTGTATTCATAAGAGTAATTGGTCTATAGTTTTCTTCTCTTGTGGTATCTTTATCTGACTCTAGTATGGGGGCAATACTGAGTTAGGGAGTGTTCCCTCCTCTTTAATTTTTTTTGAAGAGTTTGAGTAGAGTTGGAGTGAAGTCTTATTGGAATTTGAGGTAAAGTTATCTGTGAAGCTATCTATCTAGTTCTGGGGAGGTTTTGACTGTTGATTCAATCTCTTTATTAGTAATTGTTTTGTTGAGATCTTCTAATTCATCTCGAGTCAATGTAGGTAGCTTGTGTGTTTCTAAGAATTTTATCTTAGATTATCTAATTTGCTGGCATACGGTTGTTCATAGTACCCTCCTGTGGTTCTTTTTATTTCAATGGGGTTAGTAGTAATGTCTCCTTTTTCATTTCTGATTTTAGATATTTATAATCTCTCTCTTATTTCTTTGTCAGTATAGCTAAAGGTTTGATAATTTTATTGATCTTTTCAAAGAACCAACTTCTGTTTTGTTGATTCTCTCTCTCTTTCTTTACTTTAATATCTTGCTCTAATCTTGTGCTTTCCTTATTTAAGCTCACTCTCAGTTTAGTTTGCTCTTCTTTTTCTATGTTTTCCAGTTTTGAGGCTAATTCTCTGATTTGAAGTCTCTCTTCTTTTTTAATGTAAGCACTTAGAGCTATAAATTTCTTTCTCAGCACTGCTTTCATTGCATCTCGAACTTTGTGTTATGCTGTTTTCCATTTTCATTCACCTTAAGGTATTTTTCAATTTCACCGCTGATTTCCCTTTTAACTCATTGATTGTTTAAGGGTTTTCTGTTTGATTTTCACATTTTTTGAATGTTCTCTTTCTCCCTCTGTTATTGATTTCTAGCTTCATTCTGTTGTGTTCAGAGAATATATTTTGTATGATTTCAATAATTTTTAATTTATTGAGACTTGTTTTATGATCCAACATGTGGTCTGTCCTAGAGAATGATCCATATGCACTTGAGAAGAATATGTATTCTGTTTTTGTTGGATGGCAGTGTGTAGAATATATGTTAGGTTTATTGGTTTAATGTATCATTCAAGTCTTGTGCTTCCTTATTGACCTTTTGACTAGATGTTCTGCTCATTATTGAGAGTGGTGTGCTAACATCTCTAATTATTAATGTAGAACCATCAATTTCTCCCTTCAAGTCTATCAGTATTTGCTTTATTTATTTTGAGGACCTGCTGTTAGTCCTTCTGGGACTTCCCTAATGCATATATTGATGCACTTGATAGTGTCCTAGTGGTGTCCTAGATTATTTTTGCTTTTAATATTTCTTTTTCTTTCTGTTCCTCAGCCTGACTCATTCCAAGTGTCTTGTCTTCAAGTTCTCTGATTCCTCTATCAGCTCCAATCCACCCTTGAAATCTTCCTGGGCATTTTAAATTTCAGTTATTGTGGTCTTCAACTCCAGTAGTGTTGTTTGGTTCCTTTTTAAAATTTGTATTTCTTTATTTACACACTCATATTGCTTATTCATTGTTTTACTGATAGACTTCAGTTATTTCTCTGTATATTCCTTCATCTCCTGAATTTTTTTTCAAGGCTTTGTTTGGTATGTTCACATTCTCATTTTATCTGTTGGTGTTTTAAGTATTTTCATTCTCATCTTTTGGATGAGCCATCAATTCGTGTTTCTTTGTTTGCCTTATACTCTTTTTGCACACTGTAGATCTTAAATATTTTAAAATGTTAATTCTGGGATTTATTTCTGAGGTCTGTTTTTTTCTTTTTTAACCGGTTGGTGCTGAGACAGAGTTTTTTTGAGCTTCAGCCCTCCTGTCAGGAAGGTCTGCCCAAGGTGAATGTTGTGTACAGGGTTTTCCCTGTCTTCTTGGACCTCTTTCTTGTCCTGGGATTTTGCTTGTCAATTGTTTTGGAGTTCCCCTGTGTTCTAGTTTGCTACCTGCCGGAATGTGATATACCAGAAACAGAATGGCTTTTTAAAGGGGAATTTATTAAGTTGCAAGCCCACAGTTCTTAGGTCATGAAAATGTCCCAACTAAAGCAAGGCTATAGAATGTCCACTCTAAGGCATCCTTGGAAGATACCTTGGCTCATGAAGGCTGATGACATTCAGGATTTCTCTCCACTGAAAAGGCACATGGTCAACATGGCAGTGTCTGCTAGCTTTCTCTACAGGCTTCCTATCTCCTGAAGCTCCTTGGGGACGTATTTCTTCATCTCCAAAGGTCTCTGGCAGCATGGGCTCTCTGCTTCATGACTCTTTCAAAAATGCTTGCTTCTTTTCAAGAAGCAAGAAAACTAATCAAGACCCACCTGGAATCTCCCTCTATTCCAAAGTTAATACCATCCATTGAGTGAGTCACATCTCTGTGTATCTCTGTGGAGATAATCTAATCAATACTTAATCAAGTGTCAAATATAAAGTATTGAATAGGGTTTAAAAGAAACATTGCTCCCACAAGATTGGATTAGGATTAAAACATGGCTTTTCTAGGGTACATAATCTTTTCAAACCAGCATGCCTTGTTTACAGAAATTTGTCAGTCCCCTCTGTTCCCCATTAGATAGCCCTCTTCTGGGTGTTTGAAGCCAATTAATCTCTGACTCAGCCTGTCCTTCTCTAAAGCTTTTTACACTCCTTTCACTGGCTCTAGCTGCTTTTGCCTGCAAGGCAAATTTTAGGAAGGGTATTTACAAAAGAGGACTTTCCCCAGTTCAGACTATCCAACCCAAGATAGGGTTAAGGACCCATGAAAGAGGTGTAGACGGCTTTAGCTGGGCAACCAGTGATCCAGAATATGCTAATCAAAATCTGTGCTCAGTGATCACCTGTGAGTACTCCTGTTCTTGAGGGAGAGGATTTCTTTTATGTTCCTTTCTGTCACCAGCAGGCTAGCCAGGGTGTGGACCCTATGGCAGCCTGTTGTGAGTGTGGGGAATGGATGACATTGGCTGTCACATACAGAGAGCAATCTACTGTTCTTTACTGCGATGTATCACTCTCTTCCTCCCACTCTTTCCTGGATGCTGTACAATTCTTCTGGCCCCCAGACTTTCAAAATAGTTGCTTCTGAGAATTCCAGCCTGTTTAATAGTTGTTTTGGTGAAAGGACTGACTCCTTTCCACCACCTTCCCCAGAAGACTCTGAAACCTTATCTATTCTTAATAAGATATAATTGTAAATCTAAGTACCCAATTCTTTGAAATTTTTATCATCTCTATCTAAATTTTACTTCCTTGAGTCGTTATTTCAGGATTATCTCTTATTAAATCTAATCAGTGCATTGGTAAAATAACATCTGTTTCATTAAGTAAGATAAATCATTTTCAATTTGCACAGGAGAAAATTTAATAATATTCTTTTACTTTGACCAGTTTTCAAATGCCTCTACTTTAGTAGTGGGATATAAAAAGTGATTCCCCATATGAGGAATGTGGGTGATTGGATACATACATGAAAATTTTCTAGAACATAAATACTTTGTAAAATAGTTACTAATAATTCAGGAATTAATTTCTTATTAAAGATTAATTGGAAGTATTATTTCAATGATTATTAAGCTATTAAAATTACTGGCAATTTCTGTAAGTTAGTAATCATCAAGATTAGGATATATATACATATATTATATAGTTATATTTTATAAAGATATTATTAAAATAGTTGGCTCATATGGCCATGGGATTGGCAAAGCCAAATTCTGTAGGGCAAGTCACAAAGTGAAAACTCAAATAGTTAGAAATCCTACTTTCTGAGTTTTAAAATCCTCAGCTCTGGCTTTAAGACCAATAACTGATTAGACAAGGTGACTCCCCTCATTGCCAAGGTAAATCTCCTTTGTTTATTGTAGATATAATCAGTTGTAGATGCAAGCAACTAACTATATACAAAAATCCATCTATGAAATACTTTCACAGTAAAAATAGGCCAAAGCTTACTTGACCAAGCAGTTGTCTACCATAATCTAGATAAATTGACATATGAATTTAACCATCACAGTAATTTTATGTGCTACTGAAAACAGGTCATTTTTATTGGAATTGTGCTTGCTATAAAATAATTATCATTCAGTAGATGTTGAACTTTGTCTTTACCAAGATGAATACTTGGCAATTCTTTTTCAAAAAATTTAATCTTTACAAATGTATCATTAGAATATCTGAAGATGTCTGTCAATACAGAGACATTTATACCTGTTCATTTGTAAATTAATACATATCTTTTAATATTCAAATCCCTTTAATTCCTGAGTTTGTTTAATGAGACTCTCAAAAGTAACTTCATGTGTAAAGAGGATATGGTGGTACCAAATCCATTTGGATCATAGTTTTCAGAAAATACGTAAGGAAAATTTGGATAGTAGAGCACCTACCAAGCATTTTGTCTGCAGCTCTGTAGTTTCCAAAGTTTGGACAACAAGATATAAAGTTGCTAGAGATACTTGTATGTGATTCTTTTACAAGACTGAACAACATCAGAGATTTTGGTTTAGTTACAAGAAAAACTGACACACAGGGAAGTAATTCAAGGGAAATGTCAATGATTTTCCTCATGAACCAATTTTTGCAGCAGAAAACCTCACAGCATTTCAGAATTAAATTGAAAATGAATTTAAGGGAAGCTTAGTCTCATTGGTAAAGAACAAGTAGTTCTTCAAAACACATGAAATTCGAATTCATAGTTTTTTTCAGTGTTAACAATATCAAAGCAAATCCAAAACTCTGGCTGAGGAAACATCTCCGCCAACTTTCAATCATTGCTGCTATCCAAGTTATTAAGATGGAGCCTCAAAAGTAACCCTGCCTATTTAATTGCTTGTTGATCTATTGTTGAGGTGTGGAGTTTGTTTTAGTTTCCTAGGCTGCTCAAACCAACAAGGTGCAATGGATTAGCTAAAACAATGGGAATTTATTAGCTTACATTTGAGGCAGGAAGAACTCCAAATCAAGACATCATCAAGGCAGTGTTTTCTTCCTAAGGACTGTAGCATTCCGGGACTGGCTGCCAGTGATCCTTGGTTCCTCTGTCACATGGCAAAGCGCCTGGCAACATCTCCTAGTCTCTTCCTTCTCTTCTGGGTTCCTCTCAACTTCTTGCTTCCTGTTGCTTTTTCTCACTCGTGTCTGAATTCATTCTGTTTATAAAGGATTCCAGTAATAGAATTAAGACTATCCTAATTGAGGTGAGATGCACCTTAACTGAAGTAGCCTCATCAAAAAGTCCTACTTACAATGGGTTCACACCCAGAAGAACGGGTTAGATTTAAGAACATGACTCTCTGCAGCACACACTGCTTCAAAGCACTCAGACAGTTGGAATACATTCCTATTAGATGTTAGCAAACGGCAATAGCCTGATGTCTGTATTTTAATTATGAATTATTTTAAGGCCATAACAAGTTTAAAGAAAGGTAAATACGTATTTTTATCTAAATATATGCCATTATATTACTTTGATCCATTTGACAACCTCTATTTGAGATAGGTTGTTTGTTGCTTAGGAAACTGACAAGACTTCTATTCCAGCAGAACCTCAGATAAGACAGTATTAAATTATCTGATAACATCTCCGTATTTATGGAAATCAGCTACAGTGAAATTTCATTGAAGTTAAGTATACTTTGAAAATTAGATAACTGAGAATTATGTTAAAAAGTATAATTTTATATAGTTTATTATATATAGTAACAGAATTAGTAGCTTTTTTTTCCTTTAGGCCTGACCCAGTAAGCTGTTCTGAATTGCTGTTTGTGCAAAGCAATATAGTACATTGTGTTAGTGTACTAGCTGCTGGAATGTGATATACCAGAGCTGGAACAGCTTTTAAAGATGGGAATTTTATAAGTTACAAGTTTGCAGGTCTATGGAAGTGAAAATGTCCAAATTAAGGCACAGACAAGAGGTTACCTTCACTCAAGAAAGGCTGATGGGTCAGGAATACAGCTGGGAAGTCACATGGCTGACATCTGCTGGTCCCTTGCTCCTGGGCTTTGTTGCTTTCAGCCTGTTTCTGTGGGGGTTCCTCACTTGGCTCCTCCAGGACTGGCTTTCATCTCTTGGCTTCCCTTGGCTCTCTCCAAGTTCTGACTTGCTTCACATCTCATGGCGACATCTGCTGGGCTCCAACCATCTCCAAACATCTGTATCTCTGTCGTCTACATGTTCGCATCTGTGTCAGCTCTACCACAAAGTTTCTGTCAGCTCTGAGGCTTCTGTAGTTTCTCTCATTTCTGTCTCTCTCCAAAATGCTTCCTCTTTAAAAGGATTCTGGTAAACTAATGAAGACCCACCCGGAATAGGTGGAGTTATAGTTCCCTCTAATCAAAGGTCACACCCACAATTGGGTGACTCACATCTCCTTGGAGATAATCTAATCAAAAATTCTACCTACAATGTTGAATCACAATTAAAACATGTCTTTTCTGCATTACATAATAATTCAAACCAGCACATACATTATTAAGAGCTGTGTGATAAAATATGTGATGCTAAATATTGATTGGGACATAATCAGATGAAAAAAAGTGTTTGCTGTTCATCTAAAACAAAGTTTCATTAGATTTCTTGTATTTTATTTGCTAAATATGGTAATCATACCTATAATACAAGAACAGAAGTCACATTTTCTGAGCATATAAATCACTTTATGGGTTCCAGGCATATGGTAATTGCTCAAAATATATTAGCAAGTATTATTAATAATGACAAAAAAAGAAATGTTAAATTGATCAAATAAAATAACTCTCCAATGTTTACTACATATTTATGAAATAGAACACAATAGAAACAGCATCAACAAGAATAAGAACAAAAACAATACTCCAAACTTGGTTAAGAATAACATCTGTTCCCAAAGACTAATTTCTAATTTTTACAGGCATACTACATTGTTCAGGTATTGGCAAAGAAGAGTCCAAAGATCAATGATTCAAGCAAGAATCAGTGGAAGGGAATGTTTAAACAGATGACAATGGGAAAGGCAATGGAATTCCATTAATCAAGATGCTCAAAACTGTGTTATTTCCTCAAGAACATTAGAAGAATGTTAAAGGGAGTGCTTTAAAGATGCATCTTAAAGGCCCGGCAGCCCGCTCCTCACCCGGCTTGGTGGGCTGGGCCCGGACAGAGAGGTGCGCAGGCGGCCAGAGCTCACTGCCTCCGAGGCAGAGCCTGGGGCTAATTTGTGCAACCCGACTGCCCGCACCACATGCGCGCCAGGTGCTGCGGCGCCATCTAAGTTACCGACACTTGTGAATGGATCCTGAACAGGAAGAGGCATGATAGCGAAAGGTCTACCTGTAGCATCTTGGAGCACACAGACTTGGAAACTGTTGAGGTTCTCGTGTGCATGACCTCCTGGAGTCAAAGATTCCAGAAAGGTGACCTATTGAGGATAAGGTCCCTCACACCTTTCACTCTGGGGATGTCACCGCCACCGCACATGTGGACACAGCCACACCCGGGCTACCAAAGGACTTACTAGTTGAATGTTTTTATTTGTCCTGAGACAGAATTGCAAGGAGCCATAATTAAATGCCTGCATTATCTCATGTTTTTCTCCATCAACCCAATGCATTCTCTGTCTCATTCACATCTTAAATCAGCCTAAACATTCTTGATGACATGCCATGCATGGTATGAAAGTTGGATATTTTTCTAAATTATGACGTGCTCTGGTAGATAATACAAGGTCTTTGAGTATTTGATTGATTCTCATATAGAACTTCATTCTCAAAGTAGTGTTGGATCTAAAGAATAGATGTGTTAAAATGGTTTTAATTTACACTTCTATTTCCTGATTAGTTTAGAAATAATTTATATAAATGCCTTTTTTTGTTCATTCATTTAAAGATTGTAACTTTAAACAGTTGCTTTCCAAAAAAGCAGTTATCCTGAGCACCAGAACCCTTGTTGTTGTTTGTGGCTTCCCTCATCTGCTGTCTCTGGGTATTAGGGATAGGGCATGATGAGGCAGGTTGATGGGGCATATTCCTCCAGTGCATTTAATTGCCTGAGCAAATTTGCTTGATCTTTTTTACCTTAAGCTTTTAAAGAAGTCTCAATAAGAAAATTTAAAATGTTTCATAACTGTTTTACATAACAGATGTTGACTTATTATTTAAGTGAGTATGTGTAATGTAACTTTTTCCTTTGAATCATATAAAACATTTTTTTATTTGCAAAAAAAGGAAACTTAAGAATTTACTGCAAACAAGTTTTGCTCACATAGTCCTCGTAATTTTTGTAATTTATTTTCATTAGAGAAGTTGTAGGTTTACAGAAAAATGATGCATAGAATACAAAGTATATACCCCCTGAGTTTTCTCTATTATTAACACTATGCATTAATGTGGTACCTTTGTTACAGTTGATGAAACAATATTATAATTAAACTACTAATTATGGTCCATAGTTTATATTAGGTCTCACTGTTTATGTTGTAGAGTTCTGTATCTATTCAAATCTTTTTCCTATTTTTAAGTGGATTATTTCTCTTTTTGTTGTTGAGTTGAAGATGTTTTATACATTCTTGGCATTAAACCCTTAATGGATATGTGGTTTCCAAATATTTTCTCCAATTGTGTATGTTGTCTTTTCACTTTTGTGACAAAGTCCATTGACACATAAAAGTTTTTAATTTTATGATGTTCCACTTATCTATTTTTTTCTTTAGTTTCTTTGTGCCTTTGGTGTACCTTGCCTAATACAAAGTCCTTAATATATTTCTCTAGGAGTTTTATAGTTTTGATTCTTGTATTTAAGACTTCAATCCATTTATTTTTTTATTTTTTATTTTGTTTATTTATCTATTTATTTACATGGGCAGGCACCAGGAAATGAACCTGGGTCTCTGGCATGGCAGGCGAGAACTCTGCCTGCTGAGACACCGTGGCTTGCCCTTCAATCCATTTTTTAATTAATTTTGTATATGACATGGGATAGGGATCCACCATCATTCTTTTGCATATGAATGTCCAGTTTTCCCAGCACCATTTGTTGAAGAACTTATCCTTTCCCCATTGAGATGGACTTGGCAGCTTTATCAAATATCAGTTGTCTATAGAAGCGAGGATTTATTTTTAACTCTCAATTTGATTTCATTGATCTTTTTGTCTCTCCTTGAGCTTGAACCATCCTGTTTTTACTATAGTTTTATGATAAGTTTAAAAATCAATAATTGTGAGTCTTAACAACTTTTTCTTCTTTTTCAAGGTGGCTTTAGCTATTTGGAGCCCCTTAACCTCCCATATAAATGTGATGATTGGTTTTCCTGTTTTTGCAAGAGGCTGTTGGAATGTTGATTGGGATTGCATTGCATCTATAAATCACTGTGGGTAGAATTGGCATCTTAACAATTTTTAGTCTTCTAATCATGAATATGGAATATCCTCCTGTTTACTTAGATCTTTCATTTCTGTCTGCACAGCAATGTTTTGTAAATTTCCATGTACAAGTCCTTTACATCCTTGGTTAAATGTATTCCTACATATTTAATTATTTTAGTTGCTATTGTAAATGGAATTTTCCCCCAATTTCCTCTTCAGAGTATTCAATACAATCTGTTCTAGTATATAGAAAACCACTGATTTTTGCTTGTTGCTTTGTACCCTGCCACTGTTGAATTAATTTACTAGCTCTAATAGCTTTATTGTGGACTTTTCAAGATTTCTATATAGGATCATGTCATCTGCAAATAGGAAAGGTTTTACTTTTTCTTTGTCTAATTTAAGTCCTTTTACTTCATTTTCTTGCCTAATTGTGCTGGCAAGTGCCCCCAGTACAATGTGGAATTACAGTAGTGAGAGTGAGCATCTTAACTTGTTTTTCTTCCTGGAAGGAAAACATTCGATTTTTCACCATTGAATGTGATGTTAGCTGTTGTTTTTTTTTTAATGTAATTTTATTAAGATATATTCATATACCATATAATCATCCAAAGTGTAAATGAATGGCTCACAGTATCATCATACAGTTGTGCATTCATCACCACAGTCAATTTTAGAGCATTTTCATTATTCCAAAAAAATAAATACCAACACCCTAAACATCCCATTCCCCTTATTCCCCTATTATTTATTTATTTATTGTCTTTATTTTCTTACTCATCTGCCCATACACAGGATAAAGGAGTGTCAGTCACAAGGTTTTGACAGTCACAAAGTCACAATGTAAAGGCTATGTAGTTATGAAATCATTTTCAAGAATCAAGGCTACAGGATTATAGTTCAACAGTTTCAGGTATTTCCTTCAAGCTAGTCTAATATACTAGAAACTGAAAAGGAATATCTATATAATGCATAAGAATAACCTCCAGAATGACCTCTTGACTCTATTTGAAATCTCTTAGCAACTTAAACTTTAATTTGTTTCATTTCTTTCCCCTTTTTTGGTCAAGAAGGCTTTCTCAATCCTACAGGGCAAGGCCAAGCTCATCCCTGGGAGTCATGTCCCACGTTACCAGGGAGATTCACACCCCTGTGAGTCATGTCCCAAGTAGGGGGAAGGGTAGTGAGTTTTTTGCAGAGGTGTCTTAGAGAGAGAGGCCACATATGAGCAACAGAAGAGGTTCTCTGGGGTGGGGGCACTCTTAGGCTTAATTTTAGGTAAGCTTAGCTTCTCCTTTGAAGGAGTAAGTTTCATAAGGGCAAGCCCCAAGATCCAGGGCTTGGCTTCTTTTAAATTGATAGCTCCTAATGGTTGCAAGAATACAAGAATTTCCTAGGTGTGGAAGTTTGATATGTCCACATTTTCCCCAGTTTATTCAGGGGACTTTGCAAATACTTAAAAAAAAATGTTCTGCCCTACTTACTCTGGGATGTATTGGGGTGTTATAGTAACCTGTACAAAATAACAAGTTCTCATTCATTATTCAAGGTACCCATGTATGTGTGTTGTTTAAAGCAACTGACCATACAGGTTAAATTAAATAGTGTGCTACAGAAAATTTAAATTTTGGACAAAATAGACATCTCTTCCTTTGGTCTCACACAGATGTTGAAGTCATAAAACATAATCAATAACATCCTTTACCTTATATTCTGATTTACCTTATTCAACTTCATTCATATCTCTAGTTGAAGTTTGATCACTTTTTCAGCTTTTTAAACAGTTGCTGTATGGGGTAATGCTGACTTTCTTAGCTATAGAACTCTAGCTCTGAGTCTCAGGTGTTACACAGATACTCATGGTTCCATGGAACAAACAGGTTATACACAAAGAGCTCAGCATCTCAGAATTTAGTAATCACAGTTAAAATTCAGGTATAGATGTGATCACTGTAAGAGCTTATAGTCTAGGAACCTTCACAATGAAGCTTATTGAACATTTTGTACCCCATAATTGTCAATTGACCATCTCTGCCCACATTCTACACCTGATATCCAATGCTCTTGAATTGAATTCTCAGAGCTTGCACATTATAGTTAGTCCATAGCAGTGAGGCCTCTCAATATTTGTTGTTTCATTTCTGGTTTATTTCACTCAAAACAATGTTCTAAAGGGTTGTTCAACTAGCTGCATGCCTCACAAATTCATTCTTTCTTGCAGCTGCTCAATATTCCATTTTATGTACACACCTCAGTTCACCCTTAGGCCTCCTCCATCCATTGCAAATCATGAATAATGCCACCATAAACACCATTGTGCAAAGGTCCATTTGTGTCCCCCTTTCAGTTATTCCAAGTTTATACCTAATAATGGGGTCACAGGGTTGTATGACAACCTTGTATACTTAGCCCTCCTGTAGAACCACCGCACTGCCCTCCAAATGGGTTGCCCCATTCTGCTTCCTTACCAGCATTGAATAGGTACATTTCTCCACATTTCCTCCAGCACTTATATCTTTCTGTTTATTTTTAAACAGTTCTATTCACACACCATACAATCCATCCTAAGCAAACAAACAATGGTTCCTAGTATAATCACATAGTTATGCCTTCACCACCATAATTTATATGAGAACATTTTTATTTCTTCCACAAAGAAAGAAAACGGGAAAAAAGGACCAAAAAAGGAGAAACAATACCACCACCAAGTATCCCATAACCCTCCCTTATACCACCCTCCGTTTGACATTTAGGTTTGGTGAATTGTCTTTGTTACAATTAATGGAATATTACAGTGTTACTGTTAACTATGGACCCTCATTTGTGTTGATTGTATTTTTCCATTTATCATCCCATTTCAACACCTTGCAATGTTAACATTCATATGTTCTCCATAATTTAAAAACTTTCTTATATTTGTACATTTAATCACCATGTTGTCCACTCTAGGTTTAACTAAGCTTTACAGTCCCAATTTTTATCCTCTATCATTCCTTCTGGTGTCATACATGCCTTCAGCCTTCCTCTTTCAACCATACTCATACTCAACTTTGTTCATTATGTTTAGAATATTGTCCTACTATCACACAGTATTGTGCTACCCATTTCTGAATCTTTAGAATCAATCCTGTTGAACATTCTGTACTCCTTCGGCATCGAATGCCCAATCTTTATCCTCTATCTCCTGATAACCTGTGTTCTCAACTTTAACCCTCAGTGTTTGCACATTATTGTTAGATTATATTAGTGAGACCATACAGTATTTGTCCTTTTGTTTCTGGCTAATTTCATTTAATATAATGTCCTCAAGGCTCATCCAGCTTGTTGCATGTGTCGTGAATTTATTCTATCTTACAACTGTGTAATAGTCCATGGTATGTATATGCAAACAGTTTGTTTATTTAGTTGTCCGTTGATGGCCATTGGGCTATTTTCATCTCTGGGTAATTGTTAATAATGCCACTGTTAACAACAGTGTGCAAATGTCTGCTCATGTCCTTGCCTTCAGTTCTCCAAATATATACCTAGTAAAGGGATTGCTGGATCATATGGCAATTCTCTACTCAGCTTACTCAGGACCTGGAAAACTGCCTTCCAGGACAGTTTCATTATTCTATATTCCCACTAATAGTGAGTAAATGTAACTTTTTCTCCACATCCTTTCCAGCACTTGTAGTTTTCTGTTTTTTGTTTTTTTTTTTTGATAATGCCTATTCTAATAAGTGTGAGAGATATCTCACTCTGGTTTTTGAGTTGCATTTCCCTAATAACCAGTGAAATTGTGTACCTTTTCATATATTTTTGAGTCATTTGTATTTTCTCTTCAGAAAAGTGTCTCTCCATATCACTTGTCAATTTTTAATTGAGTTGTATGTCTTTTTGTTGTTGAGTTGTAGGATCTCCTTATATATTATGGTTATTAGGCCCTTATCTGATAATGCAAATATTGACCCCCATTGTGGAGGCTGCCTTTTTACTTTCCTGACAAAGTCCTTTAATGTGCATGAGTGTTCAGTTTTGAGGTGATTCCCATTTATCGATTTCATGTTTCATGCTTGTGCTTTGGATATAAAGCCTAGGAAACCACCTCCTATCACAAATCTTTAAGATAGTCCCCTACATTTTCTTCTAAATGTTTTATGGTCTTAGCTCTAATGTTTAGGTCTTTGATCCATTTTGAGTTAATTTTTGAATAAGGTGTGAGATAGGGGCCTTCTTTTATTCTTTTGGATATGGATATCCAGTTCTCAAAAGCACCATTTATTGAAGAGGTTCTCTGTCCCAGATGGATTGGCTTGACTGCTTTATCAGAGGTCAATTGTTCATAGATGAGAAGCCTATTTCTGAACACTCAATATGATACTATCAGTCATTATATCTATTTTATGCCAGTACCATGCTATTTTGACTATTGTAGCTTTATAGTATGCTTTAAAGTCAGGTAATATGAGACCTCCCACTTCATTCTTCTTTCTCAAGATATTTTTTAGCTATTTGTGGCATGCAGCCCTCCCAAATAAATTTGGTTATTGGTTTTTCTATTTCTTCAAAGTAAGTTGTTGGGATTTTGATTGGTAATACATTGAAGCTATAAATCAATTTGGGTAGAATTGACATCTAATCTACAGCGAGTCTTCCAGTCAATGAACTCAGTATGTCCTTCCATTTATTTAGATCTTCCTTGATTTCTTTTAGCAATTTTTTGTAGTTTTCTGTTTATAGGCCTTTTGTGGCCTGGATTAAATTTATTCCTAAATATTTGATTCTTTTAGTTGCTGTTGTAAATGAAAATTTTTCCTGATTTCCTCCTCAGATTGCTCATTACTAGTGTATAGAAACACTACTGATTTTTGCATGTTGACCTTATATATCCTGCCACTTTGCCATGCTCCTTTATTAGCTCTAATGCTTTGCTGTACATGTAAGATAGTGTCATCTGCAAACTGTGAAAGATTTACTTCTTCCTTTCCAATTTGGATGCCTTTTATTTCTTTTTATTGCCTAATTGCTCTTGCTAGAACTTTCAGCACAATGTTGAATAACAATGGGGACAGTGAGTATCTTTGTCATATTTCTGCATTTAGAGTGAAAGCTTTCAGTCTTTCCCCATTGAGTATGAAGTTAACTGTGGGTTTTTCATATACTCCCTTTGTCATGTTGAAGAAGTTTCTTTCTATGCCTATCCTTTGAAATGTTTTCATCAAGAAAAGGTGTTGAATTTTGTCAAGTGCTCTTTCTGCATCAATTGAGATGATCATGTGCCTTTTTCATTTTGAGATATTCATATGGTTTATGACAGTAATTTATTTTCTTGTGTTGAACCAGCTTTGCATATCTGTAATAAAACCTACTTGATCTTGGTGTATAATTTTTTTTAATATGCTGCTGGATTTGATTTGCAAATATGTTGTTGAGTATTTTTGCATCTATAGTCACTAAAGAGATTGGTCTCTAATTCATTAAAGTATTTGGTCTGTACTTTCTTTTTTTGTACTATTTTTGCCTGGCTTTGGTATTAGGATGATGTTAACTTCCCAGAATGAGCTAAGTAGCTTTCTCTCCTCTTCAATTTTTTTGAAGAGTGCGTAGGCTTGGTACTAATTCTTTCTTGAATGCTGGTGGAATTCAAATGTGAAGCTACCTGGTCCTGGACTTTTCTTTTTTGGGAGGTTTTTGATGACTGATTCAATCTCTTTACTTGTGATTGGTTGAAGTCTTCTATTTCTTCTCGAGTCAATGTTGATTTTTCATGCTTTTCTAAGAAGTTGTTCATTTCATCTAAGTTGCTAGTTCATTAGTATATAGTTGTTCACAGAATCCTCTCATTATCTCCTTTGTTTCTGCAGCATCAGTAGTTATGTCCCCTCTCTCATTTCTAATTTTTTATTTGCATCCTATGTCTTTTTTTTTTATCAGCCTAGTTAGGGTCCACTGATTTTATTGATTTTCTCAAAGAACGAGCTTCTGGTTTTGTTAATTATCTTTATTGTGTTCATGTTCTCAATTTCATTTATATCTCTTCCAATCTTTGTTATTTCTTTTCTTCTGCTTGGTTTGGGGTTAGTTTGCTGTTCTTTCTCTAGTTTCCTCCAGGTAAACAATTAATTCGTCATTTTTTTTTCTTTCTTCTTTTTGAAATAGGCACTTAGGGCAATAAATTTCCTTCTCAGCACTGCCTTTGCTGCATCCTATAAATTTGATATGTTGTGTTCTCATTTTCATTCACTTGGAAATATTTACTGATTTCTCTTGTAATTTATTCCTTTACTCACTGGTTGTTTAATACTGCATTGTTTAACCTCCATATATTTGTGACTTTTCCTGCCTTCTATCTGTTACTGCCTTTCAACTTATTCCATTATGATCTGAGAAAGTGTCTTGTGTAATTTCAAGCTTTTTAAATTTATAGAGACTTGTCTTGTGACCCAACATGTGGTCTATCCATGAAAATGATCCATGGGCACTTGAGAAACATGTGTATCCTTGTGTTGTGAGGTGTAATATTCTGTAAATGTTTGTTAAGTCTGGTTCATTTATTGTAGTATTCAAATTCTCTCTTTTCTTAATGATCCTCTGTCTAGATGTCCTATCCATCAATGAGATCAGTGATTGAAGACTCCAACTATTATTGTAGAGGTGTCTGCTTCTCACTTCGGTGTTGTCAGTGTGTGCCTCATGTATTTTGGGGCACTCTGGCTCAGGGCATAAATATTTATGATTGCTATTTTTTTTTGAAGAATGTCTCTTTATTAATACATAGTGTCCTCCTTTGTCTCTTTTAGTTGTTTACATTTGAAGCCTATTCTGTCTGATATTAGTAGAGCTATCCCTGCTCTTTTCTGCCTATTGTTTATGTGAAATGTCTTTTTCCAACATTTCACTTTGAACTTATTCTTGTCCTTGGGTCTAACACTTTAGACAGCATATAGATGGGTCCTGTTTTTAATCCATTCTGCAGGTATTTGTCTTTTAATTGGGGAGTTTTTTCCATTAACGTTTAACATTATTACTATAAAGGCAGTATTTTCTTCTACAATTCTGTCTTATAGATTTTATTTCATATTTAATATTTTTCTCTTTTCATACTTATTGATCATCTGCATTTCTACATTCTTCTCCAAATCTCTCTCTCCTGTCTTTTCCTATCTGCTTCTAGTGCTCCCTTTATTAATTTTTGTAGTGCAGTCCTCCTGATCACAAACTCTCTGTGTGTGTTTTTCTGAAAATATTTTAAACTCTCCCTCATTTTGAAGGACAGTTTTGCCAGATATAGAATGCTTGGTTGGCAGTTTTTCTTTCAGTATCTTTTTGCCTCCACGGTTTCTGATGAGAAATCTGCTTAGTTTTGTCTAGTTTCCCTGGTATGTGATGGATTGCTTTTCTCTTGCTGCTTTAGGAATTCCTTCTTTTTGACAGTTTGTTTAGTTAAGTGTCTTGGAGTAGGTTTATTTGGGTATATTCTGTTTGGGGTGTGCACTTCTTGGATCTGTAATTTTATGCCTTTCATTAGAGTTGGGAAACTTTCAGTGATTATTTCCTCCAGTTATCGTTCTGATCCCTTTTCCTTCTCTTCTCCTTTTGGGACACCCATAGCATGTATATTCATGCCCTTCATGCTGCCCTGAGATACTGCTCACAGTTTACCATTCTTTAGCCTGTCTGTTCTTTTGTGGGTAGGGTTTCAGATGTCCTGTCCTCAGTCCACTAATCTTTTCTTCTGCCTCTTCACATATGGTGTTGTATGTCCCTGTTGAGCTTTTCATCTCTTCTATTGTGCCTCTCATTCCCATAAATTCTGCCTTTTGGTTTCTCAAGCTTTCTAATTGTTCCGTATTTTCACGCAGTACCTTCTCTATGTTTTTCATCTCTTTTGCCATATTTTCCTTCACCTCATTGATTTTTTAAAATTTGATTGGGAAGATCTGTTTGAACAATCTTTAATCAATTGTTTCAAATCCTGTGTTTCATTTTAAGTGTTAGTTTGTTCCTTTGACTGGGCCATATCTTTGTTCTTCCTAATGTGATTCGTGCTTTTTTCTTGATGTCTAGGCAGCTAATTTCTTTGAGTAGTTTATTTGGAGGTCATTTTATCACTTTTACTTAGGGTTTTCTTGTTGGTTGGCTTTGTTCTCTATGTGTTCTTTGACATTCAGTTCAACTTATTCTAGACCTCTTGCACAGGTTCAATTTAACTGATTGCTATTTTTCAGCTCTTGCTTTTCTGTTCCTGTCCTGCTGGATGGATCAACTCCAATCAGGTTTTCCCAGACAAAACAGTCCCAGAACTAAGATGAGAGTGTAATCCATAACAAGATTTGCTGAGGATGAGACCCAGCAGGCTGCCAGTCTTTCCTGTGAGGCCTCTTGCTTCTATATTTTCACTATTCTGTTTAGCAGGTGGCCCATATCAGCCCACATCCCATCAGTGTAAAGTGGTGCAGTGCCTTTAATTCTCAGCACGCTCTGTCCCTGCCTGGGGTATGGTTGATACAGAGGGTGAGGCAGATGATGCACCTAAATAGTTTTTCTTTTCCAGCCCATGGGACTGAATTCTCTAAATGAGAGCCACTACTTGTGCTGGGCCCTGCCCTTCACACTGCCCTTTTCTTGTGTGAGGATTCACCCTTTAGGGAATTATTTCCTTCACCTGACTAGTTATTTGTTTCTCAGTCATGCCTTAACTCTGCCCTTCTCTGCAACAGTGTTGAAATCTGAGAATGCCTGCAGCATAATTTAATTGGCTGATAAAAAAGAAACAATGGGAAAAAATCCTTATCAGAGCCAGTCCCCATCCCCCTGGATTTGCCAGTCAAGAACTTGAGCTGGTACCAGAATCTAAGTGCATCTTATCTTGGGACACAGCCTTTTCCCAGTATTCTGATCTCAGCCAACTCCAGAATACCTCTTTTATTTATTTTTTGTCAGTCTTGCCTCCTTTCTGCTGGGGAGAAACTTTCAGGTTCCTTTTGTGCTTGCTCAAGGTTTATCTGTGTTTGGACCTTGTATTCAGCAATCCAAATGTGTTAAGTAATTCCACAATTGGAACTTGGTTGAACTACCTTCTCTTGCTACTGGTAGACTGCTTTTTTTTTTCCACATAGGGAAGTAACTCCAAAGCAGCCTGCCAAGCCAGTTGGGGATGAGTAACGGCCTCTACAGATGGGAAAACTTTATTTACAGGTCTGTGCTGTTATCTTGGTTCTTCCACCTATTCCAGACTGGTGTGTGATGTGTGTCTGGTCATGGAGGTCCCTGAAACACAGTTGTTTCAGGTGTTTCCTGACTATTTACCAATTGCCTTAGGGAATGAACTAAATCCCACGCTTCCCTATGCCCCAATCTTACCCTGCTTCTCTAGTTGTTATTTTTTAGCATATGCTCCTTTTCATGATGAGAGTTTCCTTCTATACTTAGATTTCTATGTGTTTTTATCCAGAATGGGTGTTGGATTTTGTCAAATGCCTTTTCTGTGTCAGTTGAGATAATCATATTATTGGCAATATTTTCTTTCAACACTCTGAATATTTTATTCCACTACCTTCTTTCATCCATGGATTCTGATGAGAAATCAGCAATTAATCTTGTCGGGATTCCCTTGTATCTAACACGTTGCTTTCTTCTTGCAGCTTTAAGAATTTGTTCCCTGTCCTTGGCATTCAAGAGTTTGACTAATGTATATCTTGACATAGTTTTCTTATAATTATCCTGTTTGGGGGTTGTTGACATTCTTGAATATGCATATTCATGTCTTTCCTTATATTTAGGCTGCTTTCTGCCATATTTGTTTGAATATTACTGTCCTCCCTGTTCTCTCTTTCTTTTCCTTCTGAGACTCCCATAATTCTTTGATTGGTATGCTTGACAGTGTTCTTAATCTTTGTTCATTTTTTTAAATTCTTTTTTCTTCTTTTTTCCTCAGTCTGTAGTAATACATTTGTCTCATCTTTGAATTCACTGACTCTTTTTACTGCCTTTTCCCATCTGCTGTTGAAAGCCGCTGGAGTCCTCTTGCCACTGTCACCTCTGTCTTTGCAATAGTGAGTTCATGTCCCCTTACATGTGTTCTCAATAAATTTTCTATTTGCTTACTCTTTGCTGTCCTGTGCCCTTGAATTATTTCTTGTGGGATGGCCAAGAACTTGGAAGCCAAAATCCAGTAACATATTTTGGCAGGCCATCCAGGAGACACTTCTCTCCAAATGTCCAGACTGGTGAATACTAGAAAGCTTGGCCACATGCTTTCACTTTTTCTTCTCACTTGGCTCTTTACTGTCCTCTCCTATGTCCTCATGCAACTCTGTATCTTTATTAATATAGGGGCTCAAATCTGGCTCACCCAAGACATAAATTTGGTTCACCCTGAACGTTTGGCTCTCTCCTTGGAGGTAGAGGGAGCATGTCTCCAGTCATGTAGATCCAAGGAGGCTCAGGGCAGTGGATGATGCCACCCTTTGGGACCTGACTGTGGGCTTCTCCTCATGTTGAGCAGGAATCCAGTGGGAGACAAATTGAGTCCCACCCCCTTTTATCTCTTTCTCTCTCTTTCCTTGGCTCTGAAACTTCCCCACACTTTGTTTTTTCCTTTCCTCTGAGGACCCAGAACTGTTCTTCTACTGAGTCTGTTCCTCTTTTCACCTCCTCCACATAAGTCTTCTTCCCTGCCTTCATGAGAATCTCATTTCTCCTCTGTTTGGATTTTTATGCCTTCTGATACATTCCACCTTTTGTAACACAGGATTCTGGGCTAAGAATTCTTGAACCAAACAAAGTGTTTAATAATCTTGGGCGTCACCTCTGGTTTATGTCCATGGGACTTGGGTACTTTCCAATAGAAGTATCTCCTCTTGAAAGCCAAAAGTGAGGTTTGCTGGGTAAATGAAAGTCCTGGCTATTTTTTCTTTTCAGTCTTTCCATCTCTTTGTCCACTACTACCTCTCAAGTTCCAGCACGTTCTGCTATTAGTTCTCTTGAAGGTGTTGTCCAGTGCAGGAGGAAATCATTGGCTGGGGACAATAGCTGTTGGCTGTGCATTCACTTTCATTTTCTAAGGTCTGTGCTGTAAGGGATGGAGGAAGCCTCACTCCTGACCCTGTCCTACAATATGTCCATGCCTAGACCCCTCTAATTGCCTGAAAAGCATACTAAGCCATGTTCTTAGAAGGAGGTCAATTTTCTTGCTGTGTGTTCTTTCCCTCTAGCTTGATTTTGACAATACCCAGGGCTGGTATCTGGGAAATCTCCTCCCTAAAGTTTCTTTGTTTGTGGCAATTATTCTCTTAGTCAGTACTCTAGTTAGTGGATTAAGAGAACAAAACACCCGGGAAGATGAGTGGGTTGGCTCAGCAACTACAGGTTGGTACCAGGCCATCCATCTCCTGAGTCTTTGAGGACCCCAAAGATGCCGGGGGATGGGGAGCCTAATCCCATCGGCCCAAGGGATCAGCACTTAGAACAGCAAGCCAGTGACCTGGAATTGCTGGGACGTCAGGCACCAGTACTGAAATCTGCCTTTTTATCACTTTTCTTTAAAAATGAGTAATGCCTCCAGTATTTTCTACAGAATACTGGCCACAATACCACCTGGAGGATGACCAGTGTTTGACCACAAATAGGACAGACAGCCATAACCTTCTTACAATTAAACCTCCTTTATAAGAAGGAAGGAGAGTGGCAAGAAATTCCTTATGTACAGCTTTTATGGCCTTATATCAGGACAAACCAATAAAAGGGCTCTTGCAAATTATGTTATACCTAGAAAAACTATAAAAAACTTATTCTTCATGAGTCTTCTTTGTGGAAGAAGTTAAATATTTGAAATAATCTTTTAAATATTCCCCCCCCCACACACACACACTTGTTTAGTCTCTACTGAATCCCACTGTGGCCTAATAAAAGACTTCTTTTCTAAATTATGCTCTCATTTTAGCTCTCAGGAAACAGGAAACTTAGAGGACAAAAAGTTTCCTCTTTTTCCTTTTCCAGAGAAAATGGGAAATGCTAGTCAATATAAACTAAAAAAGATGGGGAAGCATAGCTCTCCAATGGAACTTCAATTATAGTACCATCTCCAGTCTGTAAAATATAGGAAAAGTAGTTGGAAATTCCTTATGCCCAGATATTTATAGCTCTTTATCAAGACAAGGACCCAAGAAAAACTTGCTACTGTATTGTCCCCATGTCTTAATGTTGATTAGAGGAAAAACTACTTGTTGGCTAAAAAGCATGGGAATCTGTACCACAAAGCTGGTTAATTGGAATAAGGTAAAGGAAATCATGCAGGAGAAAGAGGAACACCCAGCCCTGCTCCAGGGGTGGTTGGTGAAAGCCCTAAAACAGTATACTAACGTAAGCCTGGATTTCTGGGAAAGTCAGATTTTGCTGGGCACCCATTTCATCAGTCAGTCTCCCCCTGCCACCTCCTCCAGACATTCAGAGAAAGCTGCAAAAGCTCTCCACAGGCCTGCAAACTCCAACTAATGACTTATTAAAAATTGCCTTTTCTGTTTTTAACTTCAAAAGCTGAGGCAGAGGCAAAGGCAAAGAGAAGTAAGCAAAGGATCAGAGAATAGTCTTAGCTTGCTCTGTCCTCTTGAGGTCATCCAATTTGTGGCTGCAAGCCTTAGAGACTTTGCTTCAACTGGGAGTTAGAGGGTCACTGGCAAAGAGGGTGTCAGAAACCTCAAAGCAACGCCCACCCTGGGAACTGCGGGTACTACCAACATGGGCTTTGGGTCCAGGCACTGCATTGTCTCCTGAAGGGGGCACATGACAGCCTCTGGAGCGCTCCTCATGGCAAGTGAAAAAGACTGAGGGTGCCCGAGGCCATATATGGTTCTGCTGACTTCACATCTGACCAATTTAGAGGATCCCCAGTTGACACTCTAAGGGACAGTTAAGATTATTAATTTCTTAATTAACACTGGAGCCACTGGGTCTTAAATTGCCACTGTGGGCCTACTTCCACTAGTGAAGATTTTAGTTTTGGCTTTACTTTCAACTCCCATAACTTGACAATAAAGCCAAAACTAAAATCTTCACTACCCCTCTCCCTTATAGGCTCAAGGCCATTCTCTTGTCCCATCAGTTTCTCATTGTCCCTGAATTCCCCACCTCCTCCTAGGGAAACCTTTTTCACTCCCTGGGGCCCACTTTAAGACTAGTAAATCCAACTAGTGTTTACCCTCTTGTTTTCCCTGAGGCCTCTACTAGATTGAAGTCTTTTAGCATTGCAGAGTAAACCTGTTTGTATGGCATTAAAGCATCCCAGGGCTAGCCCATGAATAACCCCTACTATGCCAGTTTTCATCCTAAATCTTAAAAACACATTTTTGTATCCCTCTTCCCCTTAAATCTCACTTGCTGTCGAAAGACAGGGACTTTAAAATAAGATTCCGACCCTACTCACTTAGACTGTGAGTTTCAAAATATTCCATATACTATTAGAAATGCCTTAGCAACAGAACTTACTAGCATCCAACTGCCTCAGAGTAGTTTTGCAGTGTGTTACGTTTATGAACAAACGTTTTTCTAATATGAAAGTGGACTTTGTTGTAGTCATTTCTAACTAAATGAATATGGAAAATTGCAGAAAGGCGTAAGAAAGTGAATTTTGTAGTCATTACTGACTACGAGTCCTGAATGGAGGTGGAAAGTTGTGGAGAATTTTTGAAAGTAAGTTTTGTTGGGGCAGGCCCTGGTGGTTCAGCAGGCAGAGTTCTTGCCTTCCATGCTGGAGACCTGGGTTCGATTCCCCGTGCCTGCCCATGAGAAAAAAAGTAAGTTTTGTTGGTAGTCACTGCTGACTACAATTATAGCTTATAAAAATGAATTAGCAGTCAATGCTGCTCTGTTAAACTGTTCTTAATCAAAAGTTATAGAAAGTTTTTCTTCACCATATGAATAATCTGTCTAAGGATAAAATGTTTATATGATATCAGAACAATAAACTTGTTAATGTTTATGTTGGCCTTATCATCCTTTATTTCAGAAAACCATTCTTCTCACTCTTGAAGGAAAACTTACAAGATTTGTTCTCTCTCCTGTAAAAGCGAGGTGCTAGAATAGTTTAAAACGTTACATAAAAAGCTGTTTAACAAGTATTACAATAATTAAAAGAGATTTTCTATCTTTCAGTTAGCTAAATTTGTGAGGGTAAATATGATTCATATATTTAAAAATTATTTAAAATTCCTAAAAACTCAACAGCATTCTCATTGTCCTTGTTTTGTCCTAATACTGATTTGTGTAATGTTAAACAATCAAATTTACTTGTCAGTTACACTATTTTACTCCAAGACTTCTCCAAAAATACAAATGGTCAGCCATAAGTCAGAACTTCATCTTAAATAAGAAGAACTTCAAAGGAGAAACAAGCCAAATATGCAAACTATGATCTATCTGTTAATTAACCTAACCCTAGTAAGTGTGTAAAGGTAAAACAAGACAAAATTTCTGCTATAGCTTGTAATTAATACCCCCAATATGAAACAACTGTCAAATGTTTTTATGCCTAAAAGTAAATTCATTTAAAATGCTAATAAAATTAAAGGTTAAAGTGTAAGCTTTTACAGAAATCACAATTTACTACTAAACTTTAACTGTTATTTCTAAATTCTGAAACCTTTTGAAACTTTTCATTTCAGTTATTGTGGTCTTCAGCTACAGTATTTCTGTTTGGTTTCTTTTTAAGTTTCTATCGCCTTATTGGAATTCGCCAGCATTCATTGTTTTCTTGATTCTTCTAGTTTTTTTTTTTTTTCTCCTTGTTTTCCTTCTGCTTCATCTCCTTATGCATGTTGAGGATCATTTTTTTGAAGTATTTGTCTGGGATGCCCAAAGTTTCCTCTTTTTTGTTGATGATTTCTGGATTTTTATCTAGTTCTTTTGGATGGGCCATTATTTTCTGTTTTTGTTTGTCTTATATATACATTTCTTTTAATTTTTGGCTCTGTACTTCCTAATTGTGTTCACTCTGGGATTTAGTTTCTGAGCTGTGCGCTCCTTAAGTTTTTAGCCAGCTAGTGGTATGACGGAGATTTTCTTGATTGTCAGGAGCTAAAAATATAAAAAACCCAATGCATTAAAGTCCTTTCAAAGTTTTTGCAAATTACCTCTTCATTGACCAGTGGTCTCCTTCCGTGTTTAGTCCCTTATCAAAAAGATCAGACTGAGACAAACGTGAAATCCAGTATCCTCTATATCTTTTCTGAGCCTCTTGCTCTGGGCTTGTCCTTGCTCAAGGTCTCAGGAATTTCCCAATACAAGAATTTGAATGCTGCCTCTATTCCTTATGAAATAAACTTTATCCTTTTCCTGGGTGCTCTTAAAGCAGTTAATCTTTTGCCCAGGCTGTTTCTACTTGTGTCTTGCACTGCTTTAGCTGTCTGCAAGCTGCTCCTATCTTCAAGGCAAGTTCTGGAAGAGTGAGCCAGAGTTGTGTTTCCTGGTTCAGTCTTTCAGTCTGCTACTAAGTAGACTGGCCCTAAAATACTGGCACTGCAATGTATGCATACAGGTTACTATATGCTCTCTCTAATAGGGCCAGAGACCCACAATGGAAGCGCAGTTTGATTCCACACTATGCCAGGAGGTGGGAGGAGCCAACAATGGCACCATAGCTTCTCCTACCATTTCTTAAAGCTATGTTTTCTTAATTTGGCATGGATACAGTTACTGCAACACTTTTACTGTTCTCTGAAGTTCTGAGTAAGATGACACCCAGTTTCTGTTAGTTTTCCAAGATTCTTTGGGGGTTTGGTACCCTGGAGCATCTTATGCCACCTTCTTGGTTGACTAGAGGCCTTGTAAATTTTTCAAGCAAGATTTAACTATTGAAAAATTAATCCCCTCGTTTGCTTCAAAGTTGTCCCAGAATTTGTGGGACTCAGATTCCCTATTTTTGATCCCTTTTTTGTCCTCTTTCCATCATAGCATGACAAATAATAGATGGAAAAGATTTTTAAATTCAGGAACAATTTAGTGCTCAAGAGATTATTACAAAATATCATGTGGTGTTTCAGATTTTCTATTTCATTACTTCCCACTCTCACCCATCTGAGAACTCCAACTAAAGAACAATATTGAGGAATTAGCTTCAGGTAAGTCGGTTCCAATGAGTTATTCTAGTATGTTTCTGGGAGCTGGAGCAGAAAATATTTATTTGGAGTTATACGTTCAGAAAGAATGGGGTTACTATTTAATTCAGCGGTAGAGAGCAGGGAAACATTCAGAAATTAAATTTCATTCTAATTTCCATCTTTCCTTGCCCATTTATTTTGTGAGTACCAAGTCAATTCTTGCTTGTTCCTGGTTTATAGTACCCAGCTGTTTTGGGTTCACTGTTACTCATGACATAAAGGCCATATTTTGCTGTGCTTACCATTGTTTTTTTCAGTCTTATATGCCCTATACAAGTACATTTCTGGCAGTATGACTCTTTCTCTTTGAGGCCCCAGTTAGCCAAAGAATATTGGATTATTTTTCCATCTGCTGTGATATCACAGCACAAAAAGACATCAAAGAAAATCTAAGTATTAGTTCTTCTGAGTGGCAAAATAACTTGAAGGGGAAAGATCTATAATGTTGGAGAGATCTAATATGGAGACAGCAGATATTGAGCCTTCTTAGCAGCGCACGCAGCAAATGACACTGTAAAGCCTTTGTTTGGGATAAAATTATATCCTCCACAAAATACATGTTCAAGTCTTACACTGTACTCCTGTGTGTGTGAGCCCATTTATAAATAGAACTGTTCTTGTTTGCTAGCTGCCAGGATGCAACACACCAGAGACAGATTGGCTTTTAATAAAAAGGGATTTATTTCATTAGTTCTTCAGAGGAAAGGCAGCTAACTTTCAACTGAGGTTCTTTCTTATTGGGAAGGCACAGGGTGATCTCTGCTAGCCTTCTCTCCAGGCCTCTGGGTTCCAACAACTTTCCCAGGGGTGATTTCTTCCTGCATCTCCAAAGGCCTGGACTGAGCTGCTTGGGCTGTGCTACGTTGAGCTCTCTCATTTAAGCACCAGCCAACTAAATCAAACATCATTCATTACAGCAGGCACGCCTCCTAACCGACTGTACATGTAATAAGCAACAGATGAGGTTCATGTACCATTGGCTCATGTCCACAGCAACAGAACTAGGCACGTTCACCTGGTCAAGTTGACACCTGAACCTAACTACCACAAGGACTTTTGATGATATTATTAGTTAAGGTGTGGACTCAGTTGTGAATAGGATCTTTAAAAAGCTTCTTCAGATGAGGCCAAATTGAGTCAGGGTGGGCCAGAAGCCATAGGACTGAAGTCCTTATAAGGAGAGGAAATCTGGAAGGAAACACACAGGTTCCTTACCAGAAGAAGCCAAAAGTCAGAAGGAATCAGAAAATGAGACACATCACCATGTGAGGAGGTGAGCCAAGGAGCCCCAAGGGTTGCAGCAAGACAGCATTAGAATCCTACAGACCCGGGGAGAGAGCATGGCTTGTCAAGACCTTAGACTTCTAGCCTCCAAAACTATGAGACAATAAATTCCTGTTGCTGAAGCCAACTAGTGTGTGGAATTTGTCATAGAAGCCCTGGAAAACTAGGAGAAACTTCTAATTAGAATTCCAGCTTTGCAAGGAAAGTTGCTAGAAAATTATTTAAATCACTCACCTGATGCTCCTCTCCTTACAGCATAAACCATTTGGTTTTCTAGTAGGGATGTGACCACTTTAATAAAAGGAAACCTAATTCTCCCTAGGACCAGCCTATTCTACCAGCTATCATCTCTGACCATTGACATTTTTTTCTTGGGGTCTAATCTCTCTTTTCATTTCTTTCCTTCATTGGCCATTTTTTTTTATCTTCTGAGGCCACACAGAACAAATC
Source organism: Myrmecophaga tridactyla (assembly GCA_004026745.1). NCBI lineage: Eukaryota > Metazoa > Chordata > Mammalia > Pilosa > Myrmecophagidae > Myrmecophaga > Myrmecophaga tridactyla. Next base: position 7,925 of record PVIY010005975.1, on the reverse strand, counting down.
TATTTTTCATGAAAATCCCTCTAGTAACTGAAGACAGCTAGAAATAATACCCTCTTGATTCTTTTCCCCTCCAGATTAAATGCTTAGAGCTTATCCAAGATCGATAGGACATGGGTCCAGAGCCATTGCCAATTTTCTTGTTCTCCAGCTTGCTATATCTCTTTAAAATGGAGCCCACAGAATTGAAGATAATAACTCAGGGATAGTCTCATCAGTAGATGGTGTGTGTGTATCATTTTCCTTCTTCCAGAAATTATATCTTTATTACAGGATTTAATCAGAATTTTGATAATTTGCAACATATTTTTGGTATATATTTATTTTAATGTAGAAGAAATCAACTAAGTTGGTTTTATATAAGCTACAATGAACTGAAAATCACTCAGAAGTTACATGTATGTGGCTGTTCTATTTATAAATGAATGTAGTCCCATAAAATTATCTCAAATTCTCATGTTAGATTTTTGCAAACTATTATAACCTGAAAAAGTTCTTTTTTAAATACAGATTTAGTATCCAAATGATTCACAATTACATGAAGTTTCTTTTTATTCACATATTTAATAAATATTTTATATCTTTTTCAAAGTCATTTGTGATAATGTACATTGAGCAAGAATTTTAGGTAGAACTTCAGAAACATTAATTACTTTTTAAAATCACTTTTCCATTTTGATTTCTTTTGTTTATTTCCTTTTTTGTCTATATTATTTAGAACTTTTTTTTTCCTAGAGACATTCCTAAATAAGCTTAAGGAATAAAACAATAATCATTCACTGTCTCTCTATTCATGGAACTTTAAATTCAATGGAAGAGTCTATCTAGGAACAAATGAGTAGTTTCACGTATTCTTTTACTAGCCTATGATGAATACCAACACAATTTTATAGATATTTGAAGGCAGGGAAAAACACTTTTGCCTGGGGTAGAAGTCATGTGGAATTGGAAATCTAATCATTCATTCATTCATCAACTACTTATTTAAGTTTTACTTGAGTGTCAGGCTTGTTTCAAGCATCAGGGAATTACAGAAGTGACCAAAACAGACTTAAGCTTTCAGGAACAGAGGCTATCTCTAGGCAAAAATTGGAAAAGGATTCTTTCTGGCAAAACAAATAACAGAAACAAAGACACAAACATAAGAAGCCCCACTATATATTTTAGGAGTGGAAAATTTTGCTAAAAAAAAATGAGGGTATTTTGTCAGAAAATTTCTTACAGAGCTCTTTTTAAGAAAAATCACCAAAAAAGTATAATTCTGGTATAACTGGATTAATATTCATAAACTTTTATTCCTATGAACTAAGACATGAATGGAATGTGTTCTTGCTAATTTATGCATAGCCACACCCCATACTGCCATCCAAACAAGGTTTATTATTAAACATATGTTGGTGAGTAGCTCCAGGCTACTTCTCATTAAATTCATGGCAAAAGAAGCAGTTTCTTTTGTTTTTTATGGAATGTTTTGCAAATGTCTCTACTATTCTTATACTACTTAGTCTTCAGATGTGATTTTGTGCGTTTTAAAGCATGGGAGTACACTCTGATAATCGCAAACATCAGATGGAAGTTTCAGGTAACTCATCAGGTGAAACACTGTGATGTCATCACTCAGTGTAACTTGTTCTAAGAATATCTGATGGCGCAGGCAGCACAAAACTACTGTGGAGGAATTCTTTTTATCAGATTTGGGTTCTAGCAATTTTCAACCATCAAGCTTTCTAACACCTAAAGAATTTCTCCTTTCTTCCAATCTTTCAGTCTATTAACAAAAATGCTTTTTATGTATTGAAACTTTTACATGTTCATTATAGAAAAGAGAAAATAAGAAAGAAAATGTTATCTGTAATATCTCCACCAGAGATTCTTATTTTTATATCTTTTAAAAAATGGCATTGTGAATAAATTCTATTATTCACTTAATGTATTTTCTAAGTACATTTCACTTTGCTAAGCATACTTCTGTGTTATGACATTAAGGCTGACTACCTTCCTTTGTATAGATTTGTCATCATTATTTTTCTGTTTTTTTATTTTTATTTTTTTGGTATGCTTCTTTGCTAAAATGAATTATTATGTCATAAATACTGAACAAAGCTCTCCAAGGCAGAAACCATGTATTTCTCATCCCTGCGACCTAAGGACCTAGTCAAGGTCTGGAACCTGGTAGCCTCACAATTTTATTCAATGAATGATTGAATATGAATGAAGGATACCTTAAATTTGGGAGAATAATTTAAATTCAGAATCTCTAAATCATTGTTTTCTCTTTCTATATTTTATATAAAAGTTATTCGAAAAGAAAGCTGTCAGGAACATTTATTGAAATGGAGCGTTATTTGGGATAGTTCCTCTTTTTTTCCCTAATTGAATTCATAGTGAGGAATATAATCAGTGTTGAAAATTATCTTCTGCTGTCTTCTCATAATGAGGACAAAACAGAAATGGACATGACATGAGACATCATCTGGATGCCAAATGCTGGCAAAAACAATCCCCAGCTGTTTTTAAACAGTGGTAACACATCACCATTCTGAGGGGACACAGATGTCACCTCCTAATCTACTCTCCATTAAAAATCTTAAGGCAAACCTGTAATTTGAAGAGGATGATATTTCTAATGTGTTTAATTATGATTTGGAGGAAATTATTGAACAATAATAAAATTTAGCAGGTTTTTTTTTAATACAACCTTTATTAAAGAACTTATAGATAAGCAAAATGAGAAGATTACAAGATCTCTGCTAACATAACATTTCCCATCTTACTTTCTAGTATATGTATATAAATGGAAAAGTATAATTTTGTATCTTTAAATGGATCTTTTAAGAGAAGTTATATAGTGTGATAACTTTGCAATGTTACTATCTCTTTTCTCCTTAGGTCATTGCAATATCAGACATATTACAAAACCTATTTTATTTGGAATATGTTGTAGAAGAAATAATTGTTAATGGCTTTAATAAGCTTTTCATCAATATATTTTTCTATCAGAGACAATTTATGCACAAGGATACGTTGTACATTGTTTTTGTTTCCTCCACTGGGGAAGATGCATGTTTAGGGAAGCAGGAAAGTGTCTTTCACAGAAGGAAAAAGCCTGCAATTGAATAATGTCATTAACAGAAAGAGCCATTAGTCATCCTCAGAAAGTATCAGGTTCTGTAAAGAAACAAGTATCATACCTATGTTATCAAAACAAGGGTTTGTTCCCAAAAGCCAACACAAATATTATTTGTGGAGATTTCTATATTTTTCCCTGACTGCATTTTTACTTTTTCTACTCCCTCCAGAGTTGCAAAGTTCTGTCAGTTTCTCACTTGGCAGGAATTCTTTAGCATAATTGAAGGTGTCTAGGGATAGGTCTGCTGCTGCCGCTTCTGTTTCTACAGGAACTTATGCCAGCTGGTTGAGTGAAATTATCGAACCTGCTGATTTCCGAAGCTTGTGAAACAAAAATATAAGATTTGCAGTGATGATTTCAGATCCAGCCAGGGTGCTGCTGTGATGGTCCACAGCACAGCCAGAGAAAACCATGGTGACACTTCACCCCAAGACTTCAGAACTTAGGAAACCCAGAAATACTTCTGAAGGGTCCATCTCAAGTGATGTTTGAAATCGAGTTTGTTTGAGTTCAGAACACTTGGGATATAGTAACATGTTTTTAGTTCCTTAGTGAACGTTGTCCTTGTTTAAGGAAGAAAAACCAAAGTCGTTTTGCACCCGGTTGTTTTCTCCTATTAATTACTGTTTCTGAAAAGTGCACTGAAAGAACATTTTTTCCTGATCTTTACTAATGTGGCACAGCATTAATCCCCAGGTCATAGGAATTTCAGAGATCTGTGCAGTCTAAATAGCTTCGGAAAAGGATGCAGAGTTTAAAGCAAAAAAAGTCAAGATTGAATAAAACTGTAAATACATGGATATTAAATACAAGAGGCTGTCAGTTCAAATAATTCTTTTGTGGGTAGAGTTTTGGACATTAATTTAAACTTGAAGAAGGGAGGGCACCGATACAGGGGTAGAAAAGAAGAGGAGGTTTCCTAGATGCATCTGAAGAGTTTATTTATTGCTATGGAAACAGACATCCTAGTAAACTGATGCTTGGTACCTACTTGACATGCAGAGCTTAAGCCTTTAAACAAGAGGAAATGAGACATGATTAAATCTTCAGTATATACAGCATCTGTATTTTATATTTATTTTTTGCATGGGCAGGCACCAGGAATCAAACCCGGGTCTCTGGCATGGCAGGCAAGAACTCTGCCTGCTGAGCCACTGTGGCCCTCATTTGTATTTTTAATAGTTTGAAATGGATAGTGGAAGATTCATAAATGGGTCAAAATAATAGGAAGCTATAGAAATTGAACTTCATTTTCTCATCATATTACTTTGAAAGAAACTGGCAAATTACTTGGCATATTGTACTAACTATTATTATCCTGGTTGCAAGATAAAATGCCACTTATCTGATGGCTGCTAACAGTTGAACAGTTTTTGCTGAGTTCAGAGGCTACTATTGTGCAGACTTTAAACCTTCATGTTTTGTTCTTAGCAATTCTTAAAATATTATAAGTATAAAATTTTCCAAACACCACTTTGTAAAAGAAGGAGAATATTCAAGGACTTAAGGTTTTTCATTTAAACTAGAACAAAATTGTGATTAATTTTTTTTTTTTACATTAATAGAGTAGTTTTCTTATGCTTCAAATTTTGGGGGTACGTCCCTTCTTACATGTTTAAATAAAGTTTATTATTAAATATAAATACATTTCATATTTTAAAAATAAAATGTATTTTATTCATGTGAAATGAAAACAGCCATATATTCATCATAATTCCACATCACTTTGGGTGCTTGTGTGACTGTGTGCGTGTACCCATAGCAAATAGCTGCTAGGGAGCAGAAAAGAATTTTATGTAACTTTCAATCATGATATAAAAGGTAATGGAATTAATATTAATTAAGTAACTTTTAAAGCTATACTGTCAAAATCTGGAGTGGATCATCCCTTATTCTCAAGGAAACTGAAGGAAACTTTCCCAGGAAAAGAATGGTATGTGTGCTTTGTGCACAGCCAGCAATGTGCCTGCTGCTTTTTTTTTTTCATTTTCTTAAAGAAATACATTTCCTCCCTACTTAAGTGTGGGAGTCCTCATGAGTTCTCTTATGCCAAAATCTCACTGAATTTAATTATTAAGCAAATTATGAAACAAGGAATCCCACTAGGATCAATCCATTGTTAAAGCACATCTTATGAAGAAGAGTGGGAGGAAGAGACTCTAAGTATCATAAACTCCTAGAAAAAGAAGTCTGAGAGGACTCCCCACTTAAACAGGTTTAGCAATTTTAAAACTCCTTATTAAAGAGGGAGTGAGATCTTATTGGTTTGTACAAGTTAGTGTGGTGCCCTGATATATGCCAGAGTAATCTAGGCAGAAAATAAAGAAGTATCTGCAAAGTCCCCCTGAGGGAGTGGGAATAAAAGTGGAAATATTAAACTTCCACACCTTGGGAATTCTTGATATTCTTGCAAGCATTGGGGGCTGCCAATTTAATACGTCAATCCCTCAGTCCTGGGGCTTGCAAAGGAGAAGCCAAGCCCACTTATAATTATGCCTAAAAGTCTCCCCGGAGAACCTCTTTGTTGCTCAGAGTTTAGCAACTCCTCAGGAACTCACTGTCCTACCCCCCTACGTGGAACATGACTCCCAGGGTGTAATCACCCTGGAAATATTGGACATAACTCCTGGGATGAGCCTGGCCCTGGCATCATGGGATTGAGAAAGCCTTCTTGACCAAAAGGGGAAAGAGAGGAATGGGACAAAATAAAGTTTTCAAATGAAGTTGAGAGGTCATTCTGAAGGTTATTCCTATGCATTATATAGATATCCATTGTATATTCATAGTGTATTAAAATAGCTAGAAAGAGATAACTGAAACTATTGAACTGTAATCCAATAGCCTTGATTCTTGAAGATGATTGTAAAATTATATAGCTTTTATAATGTGATTGTGAAATCTTGTAACTGACAATCCCTTTATCCAGTGTATGGACAGATGAGTAAGAAAATAAAGACAAGAAATAAATAATTAATAGGGGGGATTAGGGATATGGGATTTTTGGATTTTTAAAAAATTTTTATTATTGGAACTCAATAATTGATTTATATTCAAAAATTGATTATGCTGATGAATGCACAGCTATATGATGATACTTTGAACCATTGACTGTGTATTCTGGATGATTATATGGTATGTAAATATATCCCAATAAAATTGCATTAAAAAACTTATTCAAGGATAAAAGAATTAAAAGTATGAGCCATTTTAGGTATCTGATCATGAGTCCTGTAGATAAATGTTTCAGATTTGCTTTGTGTTGTTTAGTCAAAGTATATTTTCTGCTCTTTGCTTCACCTCTAACAGAGAGGAGAAAGTGTTCAATACTTTTTGCTCTGTGCAGAAATTCACCTTCACGTGACAGATACCAATGGGAAAAAAGTGAAGCTCGTAGTATAAGCACAAATACTTTTAAATAAAATTGGATATTAAATGGTTCATTAAACTACCTTTAAAGATTCAAATCACCCCAGAACTACTGACCTCCAAGAAGTGGACACAGCTTATTTCATTGTGAGATTTGTTTCACCACTCATAGTCTTTGTCATCCTTTGTACTGTAGTTGTGCCTGAGCCAAGAAACATTGGCTAGTAACTGCTTCATGTGAGTGCCAGCTCTCCATCCTTTCAGGTTCAATGAATTGAGACAAACATCCTTTCTGAACTTGAAAAATCACCCCTGTTGACCCGAGGCAGTGCCAAATGTTGGCTTGGGTTTGGTCTCCCCCCAGTTTCCAACAGCTCCTGAAGCCACTACAAATAAGTGTCTAGTCTAATATAAACAATATACTTTCTCTTTAAATGTAACTTGAAGAAACATCCTCTGAACTTTCCTTTATCTTATTTCTGGAGCCATCAACATTAGTGGCACTTGGTGGAAGCAATCACATAATTCTAAGGACTCTTCTTATGAAATCATACTCTTTTACTCTTTTACCAATTTTAATTTGCAGAAGGATCATTTAAAGCATACTTTAATTTTAAATTCTTGATAACAGACCAGAAGACTGTTTCAAGTTTTTGAAAACATCATCTCTTATACAAAGCAACTCAGAAAATTGTAGTAAAGGAATTAAATTCACTTTATATCAAATGCTAAATACCATTGGGTATCCATCAGTAAGAATTCTTATTTCTTTTTAATCCAGAGGAACTTCAAAAGTTTTTGGATTTCCTTATTAAATGATTGGAAAACATATATTCTTATTTGCACTGCCATGATTGCAAGACTGTGGTCTGAATATTTTCTATTTGCCACCACAGAGAGAATCATTCTCATGATCTCCAAATGACCATTTTATGTACCTGCCAATTTCCACATGAAATGAATACTGGTGTAAGCATTATTTGTTAACCATGATTCTTGTTTTGAAAAAACTAGGAAGCTCTAATGATCCCACGATACATCATAAGAGTCTCCAAAATCTTTTAAAAAATCTGTTTAATTGCCTAACTATTTGTAAAGTTACCAAGACTAAAAAGCTAGGACTAATCCTAGACTTTTTCTCTTTTTCTGATCTCTCTTTATACTCAGACATTCTCCAAGCCCTACCAATTTTACCTCTATTTCTTCTGAATTCTCCTAAATCACTATAATAGGCTTCTAACTAGCTCTTCAACTGTGGTCTGTCCTTGCTTCACAATTCTTACAGATGCCTATCTGAGATTTCTGAAATTAAATTTCAGTGGTGTTACTCTCCTGCTCAAAATATTTTAATGGCTCCCTCTTGGCCTCAAAATAAAGTACAGCTTCTTTCACATAGTGTACGGAATCCTTGAAGACCTGACCTCTGCCTATC